>CAUYQU010009237.1:0-11601 GCA_963574635.1 Cheracebus regulus | reverse complement strand
TAAACTTAAAGGGATTAAATGCCCCAATCAAATCATACAGTTAGACAAACTGAATAAAAAGTTAAAACCCATCAGTACGCTGTATTCAGACCTTTCTTATAGGCAAGGACACACAAAGATTTAACATAAAGGGATGGAGGTAGATCTACCAACCTAATGGAGAGAAAAAACAAAAAAAACTGGATTTGAACTCAGACCTGGAACAAGCAAATTTAATAAATATTTACAGAACCTACCACCCTGTATCCACAAAACATATATTTTTTTCAATATTATATCATACCTATTCTAAAAGTGATCACATAATAGGAAATAAATCACTTTTTAGTAATTGCATAAGCATTTCACAGATTTAAATGAAATCCTGAGCAATAGAGCAAGATTTTCGTTATCTCTCCCTCCTTCTCTTTCTTTCTTTTTTCTCTTTATTCTACTTCTTTCTTTCTCAAAAAAAAAATTAATAATAATAATAATTGTGGTCTTTCTGATTCTATACATACTGAAGCAATCTCACCTCTTTCCCTGACAAAAAAAAAAAAAAAATTAGCTGAGTGTGGTGGTGGGTGCCTGTAAAAAACAAACAAACAAACAAACAAACAAACAAAAAATCAGAGTGAGTGAAACTGATAATCACTAAGAGATGAATTAAAGATATTTAGCAGAGGCACATTCAATATTACATACAGAGAGACAAAGCCAAAGCAGTAGGGTGGAGTTAGTGAGAATTTAGTGGATTTTAGATATAATTTGATGGCACAGTCTGCAACATAATCTGACAAGGTGACTTTGAATAAAAGAGGAGTCAAGAAAGATTTCTGGATATTTGTTTAGCAACTAGTGAACTCTGCTGTCACTTGCTTCGAGAAGGCAACACCAGTGAAGAAGCAGATAAGCTTGGAGGAAAGCAAAAGTTTTGTTTTAAATATTTTGAATTTAAGATACTTACTAGGCACCAAAATTGAGAAATTGAATATTGAACATATAAATTTTGATTTTGGAGAATATATGAAATGGAATTAAAATATGCAAGACATCATTATGGTACTAACAGAAATTTTAAGCTTTGAAACTAGAAGTGATCACCAGGAAGTTAATGTAAATGGCAATAATGTGCTAAACTCTGGTGCACTTCCATATTTAAAAAGGAAGAGGAAGACCTAGCAAGAATGACTAAAAATGGTAGGCCATGTACCAAACATTTGTGTAGTATGTAGAAGTGAAATGAAGAATGTGCTTTAAGAAAGAATTACTGACTGAGTAAAGTGAGGATTCAGTACATGAGGATTGGAAAGATGAAAGTGATTACTGATCTTGATGAAAACCATTTTGGCAAAGTACTGAGATAACACCTTATTGAGGAAAAAGTATAGTGGGGAAACAGTACAGGAGGTTGAAGGGGAAAAATACTTTTGAGTTGTTTCCCTATAAGAAAGTATAGATATACGGCTGAGAAATTCTGGAAGAGAGGAGTCTACAAAAAATAAAATTGGTCTTTTTATCTGTAAAATGGAGGCTATTTCACCCACAAAGGATTTTGATAAGAAGCCAACATGAATGCAGCTTACTGTAACAACCATGCTAACTCTTTCTACCTTTCCCTCTGAATTAAATGGCTATTGAAGTTTGTTAGTTTTCCTTTACTTAATTTTTGTAGGGTGGCAGGAATAATATTGGGAAAATTAATGTTTACATGGCAGCTCATCAAAAGACTGAATACTATAAAAACAGTTCTGAAGTTGGGAGACAAATGTGGCAGATGTCAGATATAGCTTGCTCCCCAGAAATCCTTGATGTTTGAGAAAGTCAAAAGTGGTCCCATGGAATTGTGCTTATGATTCCTGCTTTCCGTATACCAGCAAATATTTGGAATTGCTACCTGAATATTTTATTCCTAAAACGTGGAATTTATGGGGTGACCTAGGAGGATGTAGGTTTTGAAAAGTTCATTAGCAGATGACAGGGAGCTAGACTACAATCCTGCCACTCAAAAAAACTTCACTTTCTACCTTATGTAATACCACCCTGCTTGGGTATTCCAACAATTGGAACAGAGTTCATTGAGCAGAAAAAGAAAAATAACAGCCTAGGATGACTAGCAGTCAAATCTCAGAACATAAGTTTGGCCCTTTAGAGCCGCTGGAGAGATCAGAAGACAACGTCTGTGAGAAAATCAAAATAAATAATGAAATATGTAAGATTATTCATTAGTTCCAAATTGCTGCATTACAAATTATCATAGACCTTGCAGAATAAAAATACACACATTTATTAACTCAATATGTCTGTGTGTCAAGAGTTAGACCCATGGCTGAGATGGGTCCTCTGCATGATTTAAAAATCTAGGTATTTTTCAGAGCTGGATTGTTATTTGTAGGCTCAATTGGAAACATACCCACCTCTAAATTCATTCAGATTGTAGGCAGAATTCTTGTTTGCGTGAGTGGCTGTAGAACTGGGACTACAGCTTCTTGCTCCCTGGAGCTTGCTCTCAGCTTCTGGAAGTTCCTGCATTCCTTGCCAATGGCAGGTTACTTCATCAGACCAACAAGGAGAGTTTTTAGAGTGAATCTGTTGTCAAGACGGATTTTATTTAACACAACACAATCAAGAGAGCAACACTCTATCACTTTTCAAAATTCTATAGGTTAAGGAAAGTGATAGTTCCAGCAAGGGAAGAGGACTATACAAAGCTGTGATCACCATGAAAAAGGGAATATGGGGAGTTGCCTTACATTGTCATGAGACATTGTCATGAGAATGTAACTAGAAATACCTGCTCTAGTTACATTGAGATGGTAACTAGAGCAGGTATTTTGAGGCCAAATTCATAAAATCAAGAATTCTTACAAAAATAATTAGGTAGATAGATTGAAGTAAATTTTTAGCGACTCTTCACAATATGGTATCAACCTTCTCTGGAGAGGGCTTACCCTTTTTGCTGCTGCTCAGAGAAAGCAGAGGAACTAATTGTTTTAATTGAGGTAGGGATTAGGGTGGGTTAAAGTTGGAATGCATTTAATGTAAGGCTCATTTTACATTTGGTTTGTGCCTGCCTCAGTGTGTAGTTTTAGAATGTTCAATTAAGAGTAATGTTTTGGCTGGGCAAGGTGGCTCACGCCTGTTATCCCAGCACTTTGAGAGGCCAAGGCAGGTGGATCACCTGAGGTCAGCGATTCAAGTCAAACCTGACCAACATGGTGAAATCCCTTCTCTACTAAATACAAAAAATTAGCAGGGCATGGTGACAAGCACCAGTAATTCTAGCTACTTGGGAGGCTGAGGCAGGAGAATTGCTTGAACCCAGGAGGCAGAAATTGCAGTGAGCCAAGATTGCACCAACCTGGCAACAAGAGTGAAAACTCCATCTCAAAACAAAGAAAAACAAAAAAAAGGGGGCTGATGTTTCACCAGAGACCTCTCTGGGAATGTCCTGTATTTTAATATTTCTCCCTAAAATGATGAGACTAAAAATAAGAATCCTCCCTGTTTTTCAAAGAGTTTTTAAACTTACATATTTAATCTCCCATCTTGCACAGCTTCTATATCATAAATTGTTTTCAGGTTAAGAGAGTACAGATCATTAGCTAGATTCTCCTAAATTATATACTTCTTGTAATCTTCACCCCTCCACTCCTTGTTGGTTCCCAATTTCTGATGCCACTACACATATTTTTCAAAAACATTTTTTCGTTGTTGAAGTTGTTTCTTCCAGAAGTATTGGTTTCCCACAAACTTTTATGCTACAATAAATCAGTAGCCCTTGATTTTTTATCTAAAAATATTACATGTTTTTCACTTTTTACGCCATTTTTCCTATTCTTTCTGTCATTTTATTACCTCGTATTTCTCTTTTTCTTGAGTCCATTTTTCTCTGGAGGGTATAAAGAATTACTTTCCTTTATTTTGTTTATGTAACTTTTTTCTTTTGATTTATTCATTGTACGTTACTCTTTTTTCTATCATTTTCTTTCATTTTAGAGTCTGCTAGTCTTTCAAGAATAACGTGGAAAAGAGAGTTTAAACTGAAAAAGACTCGTGTCCAATATTTTACATATTGCCTCAAAAAACTCAGGGAAATTCTTCATATTTCTGCCCTTTATCTACATCTGTTCCATTATTTTTTGCTGGATAACAAAACTACCCCAAATCTTAGTGGCATAAAACAATAGTCATTTTATTGTATCTGATCAGTTTGTTAACCATGAATTCAGGCATGCTTACTGTTCCATTCCACATGTCAATAGATGTAACAGACTATTTTTTATTTGACAGAGAGGCTGGTCTGAACCATCCACGATAGCCTCCCTTACATGTTTTGTGCCTCGGCAGGGAGAGTTAGAAGGCTGGGCTCAACTGGAAATGTTGATTAGAGTACATAAAAGAAGTGTCAACAGTGTTGTAGACAGACTTCTTATATGACAGCTCAGAGCTCCCTGAAAGAGTGTCCTAAAACTCCTAGATGAAAGATGAGATTCTTATGTTCTTGCTTCAGATGTCCTAGAATATCATTGTTGCTCTGTTTGGTTGGTCAAATTATTAATTTCAGCACAGAAGCACAGATTCTAGGGAGGGGAATTAGAACCTACCTCTCAATGAGTGGAGTAGCAACAATTAAGAATATGGCTATTCTTAATATACCAGCATACTGCTCCCGTTTTTAGAATTTGCCTTCCATCTATCTCCCAAATCTTTTTAGAGAGAGCAGGTTATAAAGGTGGGCATACATAATAACTCACCATAAAGCCATGTAAGTACATTATTATACAAAGTTACTTAGTGCTTAATTATCACTTCTTATTTTATTCTCTCTGCTGATATGTAGCCAAATGATGCTTTACCTCTTTCACACACTGAGCCATAAAGTTAAGACATTTCTCATGGTTAGGAGTCATAATTAGAGTTTTAAATTATGTGTCTTCTTTGTACTTGTTATGAACTATTTGATTCTCTGCTTTAAATCAATACTTCTATACTTTGTTTTTAGTTGTTGGTGTGGGGATTCTTCAGCCTACAATTCTTTATCATGTGGATTCCTTTTATGCTTTTCTAGTTCAGGCGCTGGAGGGAGACTGAAATTTGAGAGGAGGAAATAAGTGGACTTGTTTATTTCAATTCTCTTGTTGTTCCTGTCACTGTTACTTCATCAGTGCCGCTACATTCTGACTGCAGTAGCGGTTTCCAATTTCCAAATTATTTTGATTCTTTAACAACCATCCTGATCACCTCCTACCCTAAAGGATTACCAGGACTAGGCTGACTTCTAGCTTTGTGAGAGGGTTTAGGCCTCTTCTCTAAATAAATTGGCACCAGCACCAACAGACAGTGCCACTTCCTAAGAGGCCTCACTCCAGACCCTGTGGGATGCTTACTTAGAGCTCCTGAAATAGCTTGTGCCACTTCTTGCCTTGAGGTGTGAGTTATAGTTTCTAAGACTCCTCCTTTCTGCTCCTGGGTTTCTATACTACCTGTCTGCCACTCTCTCTTCAAATGTTTGATACTCAAATCTATGGGGATCCTACACTTGATCTCTAAGATCTGAAAACCCTGAACATTTTACTTTTTCCCCAACTTTAAAAGCAATACCTATATCCTCATCTGCTACCTCTGCATTACTTCATTTGTTTTTGTTTTGCCAGGTGAGTTTTCCAACATCTCATTCATCCATTTTTGTGTGTGTGTGTTAAATGCTCTCTGTTGAAGTAGCCAGTGTAGTTTCTGTTTTTCTAACTGAACTCTCACTAACACGTTGTACCAACTCTCCTTCATCCCTTATTGCTTGTCTCATAAAAACATGAGATAAAATTCTGAGAAATTTGGGTTGGCTTAACTTCCTTCAATCCATTTGGTAATTATGAAATAACCCAATCCATAGATAAAATATATTTTTGCTAAAAGAATTTCAGTAGTTTCTTCATGTTGAAACTAAACCTAGCTTAATACAGAACCTGATATAGAGAAAATAACAGGAAAAATGACTGAGATCATGACCTAAGAGAGAACACATAACGACAATAAATGAAATCTTTTCTATTTTGCTATTTTTAAATTCTATGTGTGTTTTCTTTCTGTCCATAATAATAAAGTCTTCTAAAATGCTTGTATACTAGTTTCTTTCTTTATAGGAATTATTTTTCATCTTTAACCTGGACCACTCAACTTCAACTATTCACTGCATTTATTGCAGGTTTCTTCTTCCTTCACTTAGTGGAGAACCCCAGTACTATAGACTCATATGGTTTGGCTCTGTGTCCTCACCTAAATCTCAACTCAAATGGTAATCTCCATGATCCCCATGTGTCAAGGGCAGAATCAGGTGGAGGTAATTGGAACATGACGACAGTTTCCTCCATGCTGTTGTTGTGACAGTGAGTGAGTTCTCATGAGGTCTGATGGTTTTACAAGCATCTGGCATTTCCCCTGCTTGCACTCACTCTGTCGTGCTGCCCCATGAAAGAGGTGCCTGGTTCTCCTTTGCCTTATGGAGGAGGGTTAATGTTAATGGTGGAGGGTGTCCACGTTCTTGTCATCTTGAACAAAGAATTGGACAAAATGCACAAAGCAAGCAAGGAAGGGATGAAGGGATTTATTGAAAATCAAACTACACTCCACAGTATGGGAGCCGGCCTGAGCGTAGGGGTTTAAAGGCCCTGTTAGAACATTTTGGGGAGTTTAAATACCCCGTAGAGGATTCCACTGGTTACTTGGAGTACCCCCTATGTAAATGGAGAGGATGAAGTAAAGTTACAAAGTCATTTACGGTGTTAGCCCTATGTAGAGTATATTTCCTGTTATAGCTGAAGTGTGAATCAGCCTTATATCCCCTGCCTCCAGACCTTATTTTCCTGTGTCACCCAGGCCTCCTCAGCCCTGCAGAACTGTGAGTCAAACCTTTTTCTTTTATAGATTACCCGATCTCAGATATTTCTTCATAGCAGTGTGAGAATAGACTAATACAGTAAATTCATACCAGAGGGAGTGGGGCACTTCCAAAAATGTGGAAGCGACTTTGGAACTGGGTAATAGGTAGAGCTTAGAACAGTCTGGAGAGCTCAGAAAAGATAGAAAAATATATGAAAATTTAGAAATTCCTAGAGACTTGTTGAATGGTTTTGATGAAAATGCTGATAGTGATATGAACAACGAAGTCCAGGCTGAGGTGGTCTCAGATGGAGATGAGGAACTTCTTGGGAACTGGAGCAAAGGTGACTGTTGCTGTGCTTTAGCAAAGAGACTGGTGGCATTTTGACCCTACCCTAGAGATCAGTGGAACTTTGAACTTGTGAGAAATGATTTAGGGTATCTGGAGAAAGACATTACTAAGGAGCAAAGCATTAAAGAGGTGACAAATTTTGAAAGTTTGGAAAATTTGCAGCCTGACCAAGGAATAGAAAATAAAAATTGATTTTCTGGGAAGAAATTCAAGCTGGTTGCAGAAATTTGCATCAGTAATGAGGAACCAACTGTTAATCACCAATACAATGGGGAAAATGTCTCTAGGGCACATCAGAGATCTTCAACAAAGCCTCTTCATAGGCCTAGGAGGGAAACATGGTTTTGTGGGTCAGGCCAAGGGCCTTCCTGCTATGCATAGCCTTGAGACTTGGTGTTTTGCATTACAGCCACTCTGGCCCTGGCTAAAATGAGCCAAGGTATAGTTCAGGCTCCCTCTTCAGAAAATGCAAGCTGCAAGCCTTGGTGGCTTCCATGTGGTGTTGAGCCTGAGGGTACACAGAAGTGAAGAACTGAGGTTTGGGAAACTCTGCCTGGATTTCAGAGGATGTATGGAAATGCCTGGATGTCTAGCCAGAAGTTAGCTTCAGGGTCAGAATCATCAGGGAGAACCCTGCTAGGGCAGTGCAGAAGAGAAATGCAGGGTTTGAGGCCCCACATAGCCTCCACTGCGGCATTGCATAGCAGAGCTGAAAGAAGAGGGCCATTGTCCTCCAGACTCCAGAATGGTAGATCCACTGATAGCTTGCACTGTGCACCTGGAAAAGCCACAGACACTGAATGCCAGCCATGAAAGCAGCTAGGAGGGGGCTTGTGCTGTCTAAAGTCACAGGGTTGAAGCTGCCCAAGGCCATGGGAACCCACCTCTTGCATCAGCATGCCTTGGATTTGAGACATGGAGTCAAAGGAGATCATTTTAGCGTTAAGGTTTAATGTATGCTCCACTGGATTTCAAACTTGCATGGGGCCTATAGTCCCTTTGTTTTGGTCAATTTCTTTCATGTGGAATAGGAACATTTATCCAATGTTTACACCTATATTGTATCTAGGAAGTAACTAACTTGCTTTTGATTTAACAGGTTCATAGGCGGAAGGGGCTTGCCTTGTCTGAGACGAAACTTTGGACTGTGGACTTTTGCGTTAATGCTGAAAAGGGGTGAGACTTTGGGGGACTGTTTAGAAGGCATGAATGGTTTTGAAATGTGAAAATACATGAGGTTTGTGAGGGACTGGGGCAGAATAATATGGTTTGGCTCTGTGTCCCCACCCAAATCTTACCTCAGTTTGCAGTCGCCATAATCCCCATTCCTTAAGGGTGGGACAGGGTAGAGAAATTTAGGTCATGAAGGCGGTTTCCACCATTCTGTTCTCGTGATAGTGAGTGAGTTCTCATGAGATATAATGGTTTAATAAGCATCTGGCATTTCTCCTGCTTGTATTCACTCTGTCCTGGTGCCTTTTGAAAAAGGTACCTGCTTCTCCTTTGCCTTCCACCATTATTGTAAGTTTCCTGAGGCCTCCCTAGCAATTCAGAACTGTGAACCAATTACACCTCTTTTCTTTATAAATTAGCCTTGGTATTTCTTCATAGTAGCATGAGAATGGACTAATACATAGATTATGTTTTAAAAACTATGAAAAATGTTATGGTAATTTCAGAAAAAAAGTTCTATAATTCCACATAAGGAGCTTTAGATATGGCTTTACATGTATAAAGATAATTTATAGAGAGATGTGTTGGAATTACCAGAGTTAAAGAGATAGAGAAACATTGGGGCTGAAATAGCTGTTAGAAAATTGTACTGTTGGACGAATCCTTGATTTATTTATCATGGTTTGAGAAGACTTATGTGAGTAACTCATGGGTTCAGCAAATTTGTTCAGATTTGCATATTATATTACACTGACATTGAACTCCAAATATATTTTACTACCAAAAATATTTTATTCTTTATTCATTGGGCTTTACATTGTCTTTTTATTAAAAAACAAAAATCTGTGTCATATATTTCCTCAAATACCTGAACTGCTTCTTAATTTGATTTCATTATGTACCTCACCCACTAAATACAGCATTAATGCTATATCCAGATGTTGTAATTAAGTCATTATACCTCCCAAAAGATCTCTCAAGTGCTATCTCCTATTTATTCAAGTGAGTTCCTATGGTATTATTATGACTTCGTGACCCATGTGTCTGCTGAAATTTCCAGTTTCCTCCTATATTTTAAATTCTCATTGATGATTCATCTTCCAAGGCCTACATGACTTTTTGATGCCAGACTTACTTTATAGTCCTTTTATCAAAAAATAAGGGCCAATTATTCACTGCTGAGGCTTTTCTTCTTGCCTCTTTGGTCATTTTAAAATCTGTGTATATGTGTTCTTAATTCAATCTGGAGTAAAATAAGGAGTGAATAAAGCTAGTTACACACACACATGCGCACACACACACACACACACACACACATATATGTAAATGTAGAAACAAAAATATATATATGTATATACATATACATATATATATATTTGTTTCTTAGTAGAGCTTGGAAAGATAAATGGTGAGAATCTCTTGAAAGAGAAAAAATTCTGGATATTGTGGGAGCAAAGAAGGAGACAAATGATTCGATATGCAACCTAGAGGGCATTAATGACAGTACATAAACAAAAAGCTGACTGTAAAATTTATTACTTTGTCAAGGAGGAAGATTGAGGAAACAAAAATATTAAAGGTACTATTTTTTAAAAAGTGGCTATTTAGGATAGTGGTCTCTAAACCCCTGTATGAATGTAAGTGATGGATATATTACAGAGGCCATAGTTTTAGAATTATTTATAAATTATTCTGTATATAACATTGAGACTGGAATTATTAGAATGTCCTGGTAAGACTAACAGGATTGCACGTACAGTATAACTATGTTGATCTGGCCATGATAATAGAGCAAACTATGGTATACCTTATTCCAAATCCTGTGGTACTTTTCCTACTACATCTTATTTCTTAATCTAGTATATGGAGGCACAGCCCATATTGTAGTATATTCAAGGTAAGAAAAAGAATAAAAATATTATTCAGATACATTCCGCTTTTAAATTTCATAAAGCAAATACATTTAGTTCTGTTTTGTTTCAATATCTCAAACCATTTATTATTCAATTCACTATGCAGTGATATGAAAAAGAAAAAAGGAAATTAATATCATTCACTGATCGGGCTTCCCCACTAGAGACCAGCTTTCTTACTAATTCAGTCATCTTCTTACTAGATAAATTTATGCAGCCACTCAGTCTTTCACACTAATTGAAAAAATGCTGATTTTGTGCACTGATGGACTACAAAACTTCATTGGAGATTTTCTGTGATCATAAGTACATTTGATCATTTTAAACGGCACTTAGGGACTAGATAACAGAGAGACTAATTCATCTGTGTTTGGAAGGTCTGTGCCCTGCACAGAGAGGCATTTCAAATTCTACTCTTTACTTCTTCTGAGAAAGAGATTTTTAAGTATTTTATTAGAGTTCTACCAAGGAAAAATTCATTTTAATAATGCAATCTAAAACACATACATGATTTTTGAGTATGCTAATTAGGATGGATAGAATAAATGATATGATAGGGTTTATTATATTATTTCTATTATAATCTATTAACATTATAAAATTATCTTATTTTTATTTAAATTATATACCAAAATTATTTTTAATGGTGTGGAATTTATGCCTGCATATCTTATCAACTTGTCAGTATAAATGATGCTAATATAATGTCAATATCAATAGCAGATCTCCTTGTTTTTTCAGTATACAGATTCTTTTCCTCTTTGCCCCTTAAAGGAGCACCATTGTCACTAAATGAGGACATTAATGGCTTTATGGTGACTCCTAAAGAAAATTTGCCCCAAAATATTAGTATTGGTTAGAAAGAACTGCTTTTCTTCAAACACTGTATTTTCTTGCATTCTTAAGTAATACTGCTTCTTTTAAAAAAAAATAAACAATGACTATGTGACAGGCTCCATATTTTAGATGCTAGGAATTTAAATGATGAATAAGAAAATCAAAGACTCCACTCTCATAAGCTGTACATCTGAGGAACATGATAAGAGACAAACAGTAAAGAAGGGGGCATCAACTGACAAGGAAGAAAACTATAAATTAGATAAGGAAATAACCAGGCAGACTTACAGACATAGATGCTGCCTTACATAAAAGGATCAGGGAAGACCTCCCTAAGAAAATTACCTAAGAAATGAAATAAACCTAAGAAATGAAAAGGAGTTAGCCACCAAAAAAAAAAAAAAAAAAAAAAAAAAAAAAAAAAAAAAAAAATAAAAAAGGGGGGTGACTGATGAAATAAAAAAATTA
>CAUYQU010009236.1:0-66541 GCA_963574635.1 Cheracebus regulus | reverse complement strand
GTCCTGTTTTGAGAAATGTTTACTCAAGTAATGTGCCCATTTTAAAATCAGATTGTTTTTCTACCATTGACTTATTGACTTGCTTGAGTTTTTGTATATTTGTATACAAATATTGGAGAGATAGATGATAGATAGATAGATGATAGATAGATGATAGATAGATGATAGATGGATACATGATAGATAGATGATAGATGGATGATAGATAGATCGATAGATGGAGATTTATTAGGGGAATGGGCTCCTGTAATTATAGAGGCTAAGAAGTTCAGCTCCGGAAGCCTCAGAAGCCAGAAGCCAAGGTACAGTTTTCAGTCTGAAGCAGGAGGCCTGAGGAGCTGAGACGGGGCTGCTGGCGGACGCCGCTGTAAGTCCTGGAACCCAAAGGCCAGGAATTCTGATGGTTAAGGACAAGAAAAGGGTATCTCCACTCCAGGAGAGTAAGAAAGAATTCACCTTTTCTCTGCCTTTTTGTTCTATCTATGCTCCCAGCCGATTAGATGGCACCCGCTCACAATGAGAGTGGGTCTTCCACACTCAGTCCATGGACTCACAATCAACTCTGAATACACTTCACAGACACACCCAGAGGAAATGCTTTACTATCCTTCTAGATATCCCTTAATCCAGCCAAGCTGACACCTAAACTTGACAGCACACCCTCCTTCCCTTTGTTTCTCTGTGTAGTACACATGGACTCTTTTTATCCATGCATAACATGGCTCCCAGATTACTAACTTTTCTGTATCTAACACATTCATGAATCTGTATGTTCCTCATAAAAGCTACTTGCCCATACATCTTGCATCTGCCCCATTTGTTTTCTATAGCAGAACTGAATATTTTCAAATAATACAGCAAACACAATACAGCAACATGCATGACTGGTTGAGTGGTGTATTAGGAAAGAAATAGAATTAGTAGTCATTCATCAAAAAGTGTTATTGCTGGGAAACATTTCTTTGAACTACCATCTTCTTAATGGCCACACCAAAAACAAGACACCAGAAATCTAAAAAGAAATAATAATTTTCTCATTTGAGTTAATAGCAGTGTGCTTTGCCAAGTTAAGCCCAAAACCAAGCACTGTGTTGATTTCTCACTTGTCTTACTGCGTATTCCATCCATCAAAAAGCCCTGTTGATTCTGCCTCCATTTCTCTCTAACATTATCACCCACACTAGTTCAGGCCACAGTGGTCTCTTGCCTTGACAGGGCAGTAACCTACCAACCAGCATCTCTGTGGCCACTCCTGTCTCTCGGCAGCTCATTTTCCACATGGCAAGCTGAGTGGTTTTCTAAATATGTAAATTCGTGTGCGTGTCCTCCAACTGCTTCCAGATGAGTGTCAACCAAGGTATGGTCAGTGGAGATGGAAACAAACAAAATCTCTATAAATTAACAAATGAATAAACAAAATGTGGTATATCCGTATCACGGAAGGTTTTAGGTTATTTGCTCATAAAAAGGAAGAAAGTTCTGACACATGCTATAACATGAATAAGTCTTAACATTACGCTAAATGAAAAACGCCAGTCACAAAAGCCCACATATTGTAAAATTCCATTTATACAAAATGCCCAGCATAGGCAAATATGTAGAGACAGAAAGTACATTAGTGATTGCATAGAGCTGGGGAGGGGTGGGTGGTAGGGGTGGGGGTGGGGAAGTAATAGCTACGGAGTCGAGGATTTCTCTTTGCAGTGGTGAAAATATTCTAAAATTAACTGTGGTGACAGTTGCACATATCTGTCAATATACTAAAAATAAATTCTACACTTTAAAATGGGTAAATTGTATGTATGTACATTATTTCTCAATAAAGTTTTTTTCCTTAAAGTATTCCATGAGCAGCCACCATCTGAATCATATGAGAGCTTGGAGAAATGCAAAGGCATAGTATTACATGGTGTATACGTACCACATTTTCTTTATTCAGTCTACCATTGATGGGCATTTAGATTAATACCGCGTTTTTTCTATTGTGAATAGTGCTGCAGTGAACATACGTGTGCATGTGTCTTCTTTATGGTAGAGCAATTTACATTCCTTTGGGTCTATATTTGGTAATGGAATTGCTGGGTCAAACGGTATCTCTG
This sequence comes from Cheracebus regulus, assembly GCA_963574635.1. Taxonomy (NCBI): domain Eukaryota; kingdom Metazoa; phylum Chordata; class Mammalia; order Primates; family Pitheciidae; genus Cheracebus; species Cheracebus regulus. Next base: position 64,442 of record CAUYQU010009236.1, on the reverse strand, counting down.
CTTTTAGGTTTCTGAGGAATTGTCACACTATCTTCTACAATGGTTGAACTAATTTACACTCTCACTAAGAGTGTATAAGTATTCCTTTTTCTCCAGAACCTAGCTAGCATCTGTGATTTTTTGACATTTTAATAATGGCCTTGACTGGTAAGAGATGGTATTTCACTGTGGTTTTGATTTGCATTTCTCTAATGATCAGTAATGTTGAGTTTTTTCATATGCTTGTTGGCTGTGCGTTATGTCTTCTTTTGAAAAGTGTCTGTTCATGTCCTTGTAATACGGTTGTCTTTTTCTTATAAATTTAAGTTCCTTATAGATGCTGGATATTAAACCTTTGTAGGCTGCATAGTTTGCATATTTCTCATTCTTGACATTATGCTAAATGAAAAAAGCTAAACATCGGTTTACTCTGTTGATAGCTTCCTTTGCTGTGCAGAAGCTCTTTAATCAGATCCCATTTGCCAATTTTTGCTTTTATTGTGATTGCTTTTGGCATATTTATCATAAAATCTTCGCCTGTTACTACATCCAGAAGGGTATTGCCTAGGTTATCTTCCAGAGTTTTTATAGTTTTGGGTTTTACATTTAAGTCTTTAACCCACCTTAAGTTAATTTTTGTATATGGTATAAGGAAGGGGTCCAATTTCGATCTTCTGCATATAGCTAGCCAGTTATCCCAGTACGATTTATAGGATAGGAAGTCCTTTCCCCATCGCTTGTTTTTGTCGGCTTGTCGTAGATCAGATAGTTGTAAGTGTGTGGCCTTATTTCTGCATTCTGTATTCTGTTCCATTGGTCTGTGTTTTAACAAACACTAAAGTTTGAGAAACACCAAAATAAATTAAAATCTAAATTCCACACCACAGCCTACAAGGCCCTATAAGATCCTGTCATCTCTCTAACACCAACTCCGATCCCAGCTGCACTGACCTTCTTTCTATGTTATGCAGAGGCCAAGTGGGTTCCTCTCTTAGGGCCTTTGTATTATCAATTCCCCTTACCTGGAATCCCTTTCCCTGAGATCTTTGCATGTCTGGCTCCTTTCCACCAACCAGTTTTCAGCTTAAATGTTACTTCCTCAAAGATGCCCTCCTAGACCATCCTAACTAAATCAGTCTCTCATTCACCTGGTCACATCACCCAGTTGTATTCTCTTCACTACACTTCAGATACTTTCTGTATTATTTACTTGCAGACTGTCTGTCTGCCTTTCTAGAATACAGGCAGATCCTTCTAGCCGTCACTCAATAAATATTTGTTGAACTGATGAGGAAGCACTGACCTTGAGCCCAGGTACCTAGGAATACATACTCTAGCGCTCATGATGTCCTGTGCCTAGTTTCTGAGTCCTCTGTACTTGCAAAGAAATTGGGTTGCAAACTGTCTCACCAAAATTATTCACATTTCCTGGTAACACAAACGACCACCCCAAGGACTGATGCCACAGAATAAGCTAAGGGCAGCTGAGGGAGATGAGCAAAATGGATGAGAAAGCAGTATTTCTTCTTGGCCATTCTAAAACTTCCCCAAGAATGGCCCCAGTGCCTGATATAGATTAGACCGCCAGAAAGATGTTTGCTTAACTCTTGAACTAAACGCTTAAGAAATGGAAAGAAATTCACTCTTGCTTTGTAAGAAACCAGATCCTTGAGAGATGCCCCCTCAGCTCCTTCAACCCTTTTGAGAATCACCTACATATTCTATTCCCTGCCCTCCCCTGTCCTTTCTGTTAAATGAGATATTTGTGTTTTAAATGAAAACCATTGTTTACCCATCACTAGTGAAAAAGAATCAATATGCATGCATTCCCTATGTAATAAGAATTAAATCTCTTAATCCTGTAATTTGCTCTTACTGGTTTAGAATTTTGAAGTCCAAGAACACTTCTGCCATGGAGGAAGTTAATTCCCAGGCTGGCTGGCTCTGCAGCTATGTATGTGGCCATTGTTCCTGCCTGAGGAATGGTCAGGAGGTGCTCAGGGCTCTGTTCTCATAATGAACCTTATGTTTCTAAACACAGGTGCGTTTGGATGTAGACATCTGTGGCATTAAATGGGGGGAGAAATAGCACAATAGCAGCTCAGAAAGGGGCCCCTTGGAAATGCAAGGTGGTGTTATTGCAGTAGCTCTTATCGACACTATCATGATTTCTTTGATGATGTATCATAGTACTGAGATGGTGGTGACAAATAAAATTATCTCACCAGCATGTTTTCAACAAGCAGCTTTTCATTGTGGGGCGGGTGGTGCGGTCTTGCCAGACTTCACCCCATTGTCTTCCCATTGAAAAGAGTTGTCAGAGGGCCCCTATTCTATCCTACAATCACGCCAATCTGCTTTTTACTCCAACTTTGCATTTCATCTCTACTATTTGATGTATAAGAATGAAAGAACTCCTGGGAAATGTTTGTCCTCTAATGGCTCAGATGAGATGTCCTGGGAAATCATCGAAAATGTGCAGAGCAAAGAAAGGAAGGTTATCAGATAACCTACAGACATTCTCCTGCCAGCCCTTACTGAATGGAGCATAAATGTGTGCTGTGTCATGGTTGCAGGATTCCTGTAATTCAGACACCTATAGGTATTCAGGACAGCACAGGTCTCACAGCAATTGATGTTTTTGGCCATTTCACAGGCACATATGCTCTGGGAATTTAGATTTTTGAAGTTAGTCATATGGTATAGGAAACTGTGCTCTTGTCCTATATTAATACTTTTTAAAAATGTATAACTAAAGTATACCTCAACATCAAGTAAACAAAATTAATTTTCTTTTTCATTTTTTAAACTGCTTTACAGAGGAATGACTGACATACAAGGAGCTGTACCTATTTAAGCTGTACAACTCGATGAGTTTGGAATAAGTTACACTTGTGAAAACCATCACCACAAGCTATGCCGTAAACCCATTCATTACCTACAGAAGTTTCATCCTGCCCTTTTTATTTATTATTATTATTTGTATTCTTTTGTCGTAAGAGGACTTAACGTGAGATCTGCCCTCAGCAAATATTTTAAATGTACAACACAGTATTTCTAACTATAGGCACTATGCTGTGCAGTACATGTTTAGGACTTACTCTTCTTGTATAACCGCAGCTTTGTAACCTTTGGCTAATACCTTCCTATTAATCCCTCCCTGCAGTGGCTGGCAACTATAGTTCTCCCTCTGTTTCCGTGGGTTTGACTATTAAGATTCATCATGTAAGTGAGGTCAGGAGATATATGTCTTATGTGTCTGGCTTATTTCACTTACCGTATTGTTTTCCAGGTTCATTCAAGTTGTCACAAGTGGCAGAACTGCCTTCTTTTTGAAGGCTGAATAATTTTCCATTGTATGTATATATCATATTTTCTTCATCAATGAGCATTTAGATTGCTATTTTGAATGATTAAAACAATTTCAAACTGCAAAAAATTAATATGTAAAGTTACATTTTAATGGGGATCTTACACATACAGCTTCATTTGACTAAAACATTCTCTTAGCTTTTTTCTAATTCTAAAACTTCAGGTGAACATAATGTCTCCATAAGCTGTAGATGCTGTGGAGGTGTTTTATTAACATTCTCAAACTTGGAGATGGAGCTGCAACTAACGTTCATGTAATTGACAAAACAGAGAAACGGAAAAGTCAAGTGATGTTCCAGGAACACACAAAGAGGCTGTGGTAATGCCTGGACCAGGATCCAGTCTCCCAACTTGAAGTAATTACTTTAGCCTGAATCTGTCTCTCTGTCTTCAACCTCAGCTATGTAGGTGACTTGTGATAAGAAGCTGGCAGTCTTCACGACAAGGCACACCTGCACCTGACCCAAGATGCAGACAGACAAAAGGAGGAGACTGGCAGGAGCCAGGGCACCTTGCCATCAGGGAAGCTCACAAATCAGCACCCACGTGGGTAGCTGCTGTGATACCAGGTGCCCTAGTTGACTTTAGGGGTGTAATGGCTATTGCCTCACTGCCACCTTTGAAATCTCACACACATTTCCCTATGGCCAATCCTGACCCAGAATTAAACAGTGAAGGAAAGTCTGGAAAGCCAGCTCCACCTTAGCTAAGTAAAAAGCCGCCATGCTACATCACATCTGTTGTTGTATTCACAGATGCCTTTGTTTTTTCTTTATGGCAAATATAAAAGAACATGTATGCAGAGGTCTTTCCTGGGTTTCCTAGATGGAATTATTGATTTTCTGTCACTTTGAGTACACCATTGCCTTGGATCATTATCTCATCATACTGTGTTTATTGGAATGAATTAAACCTACAAGCCTATTTATGTATCACCTATATATAAAATATAGAGTCTATTGATCATACTTGCAGGAAAAACAGGTTGAGTATTATGTATGTCAGGTAAATCAGGATTAGAGAAAATTCAAGATCTGTATGGCATTAATATCTTTGTAACCAATAGCAAAGACATGGAATCAACCTAAATGCCCATAAATAATATACTGAATAAAAAATTGTGGTACATATATGTACACCATGGAATACTATGCAGCAATGAAAAGGAATGAAATCATGTCCTTTGCTGAGACATGGAAGGAACTGTAGGTCATTATCATCAGCAAACTAACGCAGGAATGGAAAACCGAATACCAAATGTTCTCAGTTATAAGTGGGAGCTAAATGATACACATGGACACATGGTGGGGAAACAACACATACTGGGGCCTTTTGTGGGTGGGGTGAGGGGAGGGAGAGCATCAGGAAGAATAGCTAATGGATGCTAGGCTTAATACCTAGGTGATGGGATGATCTGTGCAGCAAACCATCATGGCACATGTCTACCTATGTAACAAACCTCCACATCCTGTCACGTAACCCTAAACTTAAAAAAAGGGGAAAAAAATATTTATACTGCATATTTATGTAACTAGGTAGGTATATATGTATGTGTCATTTATATCTATCTATCATCTATCTGTCATCTAAATGTCTTTCTGTTCATCTTGCATCTTCTGTCCATCATTTATCTGCCTATTTGCCTGTCACTTACCTATCTAAAATCAGAAGATGCTACATACACTTAAGAAGAACAGTTTTGATGAGCACACAGCCAGATATCTAAAGACTGATAGCTGAGACTTACCTGTTACACATTCAAAAGCCAAAAGAATTGACAGTTAGGTAAGCTGTTTCTTCACTTTGGCCTCTAGAGATTATCTCCTGGTACAGATAGAAACACAGAAACAGTAAACAAACAAGCAAACAAAAGAGACAAAAATATCTGACTACACATGAGTATTGGGAATTTGTTAAGCTCTCATGCTCACTTCTGACTCTCTAAGCTCTTCTTAGATTCTGCACACTTGTAACTTGTTTTTTTTTCTCAGAGCCAAGCCCAGCAGTTCTACTTTCCTTTGCTTTTTCTAGGGTAAAAAAAACAAACAAACAAAATTGAGACTGTAGGCAAAATAAATAAATAAAAATCAACAGATAAACAGACTTTCATACAACAAAAATGATACTTTGTATAGAGACACTGTTATATTGCACTAAGATTCTGAATCCACCTTCCAGTAGTTATCAAAAACTCAGAGGGAAAAGGTGAGACTAATCGTTTTCATAAACTCTTGATAGAACACAGAGAGGGTCTCCATGTTTGGGTCCCCTTCCATGAACACTCCCTTCGTGGAAGCCTGTCTTCCCCTCCTAAACTCCATCTCTCTCTATTCCCTTCCACTCAGTGTGGAAGCTGCTTTCCTCTGCTGGATTCCATCTTTCTGGAGTCTCTCACTCAGTGTGGGAGTTAGCTATTTCTTTCTCTCTCCTTCTCTTGTTTCTCTCTCTCTAAATAAATCACTATCTACAAACACCTTTGAGTCTGGCATTTATGGCACACGCTGTGCTGTGGTCCCCTCTCTCATTCTTGAGGGCAGGAGACCAAGAATCTGGAGAAACGTCCTCTCAGGGGAGCTGAGGGCACCCTGAACCCCTGAACCACAATATTACATTTTGGTGAGCCAGCCAGGAGAGGGGTACACCAGAAAGAAGGGTACAGCCAGGAAAGGGGTACAGCCAGAGAAGAAGACTTCAAAATGGCACATAAAACCAGCCCCATGCTGTCCTGTCTCTTTGAGAACACCTGAAGCGGCTGCAGCCAGGCAGGGCTGTGGGGAAGCGGAGGAGCAGTGCCTGGCCCTGGAAGCACAACCCAGCCCGTCTTAAACGGTGCAGGCCAGCTGGAATTAAAAGCACAGGTTTTTTACCTTCCAGCTCTCTCTCTGCTTTCCGTTTCCTTCTCTACCCTTCAGATATTATCTCTGGGCCCAAAACCTGAGGGAGTCTGCGGGGCGAAGTGGGCGAGTACTGCTACCAGGCCTTTCACTCCTTGCCTGCTGGAAACGGGGACCACAGAGACCACGGCCCAGCCCCCAAGGGGGCCCAGGTGCCTGCAGCAAGCCATAGCCACCAGCACTGCAGGCCAAGAGGAAAACAGTGGGGAGGGATGAGGTACAGACCGAGCCTGCAGGGAACCAGCAGCCTGGTGCATGGCTGGTGCATGGCTGGTGCATGGCTCTGGCAGGCCTCTCCGGCCTTCTCCAGTCCCAGGCAGCAGGGTGAAAAGGCTCCCCAGGACATTCACCTGCTGACTGCCGTTCCTGTGTGGACAGCAGCTCAGGGAGTGGCCCAACTGCTCACGTGGTTTTGGTGGGGTCAACATGGCGACTGAAAGCCATGCGGGCGGGGGAACTCACTGCAGCTGCGAACGCAGCTTTTAAACGGACGTGGCAAGCGGCTTTCTTCCTCTGCCTGTGCAGCTGAGGGAAAGGAAGTGGCTGCTGACCGTCAGCCCTACCTGGCTTTTAGGCAGGCCACACCACTCAGGGTGGGTGGAAAGAGCCCTGGGCTTGGATCCAGAAAAATGAGGTGAATCCATTTATTCCTGTGTGACCTCTTAAGTATTATTTAACTTATTAGAATTTACGTTTTCTCTTCTGCAAAGTGGCTAAATCTTATCTGCTTCCCTGAGATATCCCAGGGTTGAATGAGTTCATTTATGTGTCTGCCTCCTGCTTTCTCTTACCTAATACTTCCTCACCTACCCTTGACTCCATTTGCCTCATAATTTTCCAAGAAAAATCATCAAATGATTGATATATGCAAATGTGACTGCAAATGAGATCACATTATTTTTAAATATTAGAGGATTAGGATTTAGTAGGCGAGTAGACATTTTTTAAAAATTTATTTCTTGACTGACAACCACTGTTTATTTTGCTTTATCAAAACAACTGAACAAACCTAATTACTAAGAAACATATTTATGTCAAAAATTTGTGAAAGATTTTGAAATTGGAAAAAAAAGATAACTGGGTGATGTGCCTGGAGTTCCCTTATGGGATATCTATCTATGTCTTTTACTTTAAGCTATTTTACAATTTTGTAAGCTGTAGATAATTGATGGCAATGCAAATTAGTCATGTCCAAAGACAAATAGTCTCATTATTCATAGTAGTTATGTTCTATAAAGTTGCCGTGAACACTGAATTAAAGAATGCCGACAGCGCTAAAATGCTTTTGCGGGGATGTTAGATATTGGCTTTTTTTTTTTTTTAAGTACATCTTTGCCTTTTTTTTTTTTTTTTTTTTTTTTAGACAGGGTCTAACTTTGTCACCCAGGCTGGAGTGCAGTGGCACTGTCACAGCTTTCTTGCAGCCTCAACCTCTTGGGCTCAGGTGATCCTCCCACCTCAGCCTCTGAAGTAGCTGGAACTATAGGCACGCACCACCATCCTAATTTTTTGTATTTTTAGTAGGGATGAGGTTTCACCATGTTGCCCACACTGGTCTCGAACCCCTGGGTTTAAATGACCCGCCCACCTCTGCCTCCTAAAGTGCTGGGATTATAGGCATAAGCCCCTGTTCCTGACCCACCTACCTAACTTCATCTGAGTTAGGATGTGTACTTTTCCAGTGATGTAGAGGATCCCTAAAAAGAGAGATAAGGGAGTTCTGGCCCAAGATTCAAAGTTTACCTAAGCGATAACAGTACTTGGACCAGTGACTGTGTTTTCAAGTATCATTTGATCAGCTAATTATTATTATTATTATTATTTTGTCAAGGGTCTTAGAAGAAGATCCCCAGAAAATAAGTGAAAACAGAGAAACTTTATTGGCTGCTATAGAGGTACATTTAATCTGAAAGTGACCTGCTCCTGGCTTTTGGCAGTAAGAAATTTCATGTTATAAGCACCTAAGTTGGTCTTGAGGAAAGGAAAAGAAAAACAACAAAATAAAATGGAGCAAAATTATTTCCTGGGCTTAACAATAAAAATGGCTGCCTTAGTCATGTAGAGGTTACAAAAGATCTTAACCTTTTACGTTTTGTTTTTGTTTTGTTTTCTTTTGTTTGAGACAGGGTCTCACTCTATCACCCAGGCTGGAGAGCAGTGGCACCATCTCACTGCAATGTCTACCTACCCAGTTCAAGTAATTATCATGCCTCAGCCTCCCAAGTAGCTGGGATTACAGGCATGAACCACCGCACCCAGGGTTAGCCTTTTAGACTTTGTAATACATTCTTCTTTTCTTTTACAGTGGAAGCTTTATTGTTAACTTATGCAACATGACAAATACCTAGCAGGTCAATCAGAAAATATAGATATTATGAAAGTATACTACAAAAATGATACATACTTTGTGGAATTTATTTTAATTCAAAATATACACATTTAAATTTGTTTACCGACATTTGAAATAAGGCCAGAATTATTATCTGGTTTTGGAGACAGCTGGTGGAAGTTTTGTATTGTCTTTTATACATCAACCACAATAAAAATATGAATTTTGTAGTTTCCAGTTTCAATTTCTTCTTAAAGGAAGCAAGATCTTAAATCAAAACCAAGAAAATCATCAGAGAGCAGAATCCCTCTGAAATTTAAAGATTATTTGCCCAAAAACTTTGCAGTTCTACAACTGTTCAAAGCATTAAGCTTAATTTTTATAGAGAATCTCTATCTAAATTTAATTTTCATTGATTTATATTTAATTTAATTAGATAATTGCAATAACAAGGACAACTGACAGAGACAGGTTTGGAAGTAAATTCAGCTGATTCTGTTTAAACATTCAACTCATATGGTAAGAAAATAATTCACAGGATTCTTAAGTAGAATGTAGTATAGCAAATATTTAACAGACTGTGTGCAGCCATTAGTATGCTTAGGAAAGGAACTAAAAGCAGGTTGTTCATTGTAAGTTAGATTGCCCTGAAAGCGTCCAAAGTGTTTTGTTGTTGTTGTTTTGTTTGTTTTGTTTTGTTCTTTTGACACAGAGTCTCACTCTGTCTCCCAGGCTGCAATGTAGTGGGGCGATCTCAGCTCACTGCAACTTCCGCCTCCCAGGTTCAAGTGATTCTCCTGCCTTAGCCTCCCAGGTAGCTGGGACTACAGGTGCATGCCACCACACCCAGCTAATTTTTGTATATTTAGTAGAGATGGGGTTTCACCATGTTGGCCAGGCTGGTCTTGAACTCCTGACCTCGTGATCCACTCATCTGGGGCTCTCAAAGTGCTGGGATTACAGGAGTGAGCAACTGTGCCCAGGTCAAAGTGTGTTTAACTGCCAAGGAGTTTAACTACTACAGAGTGACCAAGGAGCCCTGGGAGACTAAGAAGAGCTACACTAAGAGCTAATCTAATCCCAACTAGAGATGTGGTTTGGAAAACCACTCAGCCCCTTGCTGTCTCAGTTTTATCACCCATGAAAAGTGAAGTTTGAGCTAGAATAAAACCATATAGGTCAATTTCATCTCTTAAGTCCATGATTTCTTTATTGTTTTTCATTGCTTGTCTTATTATAAATTATAAGCATTATTTACATATTATATTACATATATATTTAAGCATATATATTACATATAGCATCAGTGACAGTGTTGAACTTAAGCTAATGCTTTATAACTCATTTCCTGGCCTTTGGGTTGGCAATAGAAGTGGAAACCACTACCCAAGGTTTTGACAAGAGTTTTTAACAGTTGCATTAGACAATGGGCTGGCAATGTCCGGTAATGGAGACACCAAGGGAAAGCCTACAGCTCTCAGCAGTGCCCTTGGCCCCCATCACTAATCTGGCAGATGGGGAGAAAACTCTGAACCAAGGAGTCTGAGTCTGATGTCTTTTCTCATTTGTTTTGTGCTGTAGTATGTCAGTGCCGACCCTGCAGCTACAGAAATGACCAACTCAAACCTATTGTACTGAGAGTAAAGCTCAAATGGACCCTGTGACTACCCCTCTTCCTTCCCCAATAAACCTTTGTTCCTGACCAGAAAAATCCATGCTGTACTCAAAGGAGGGAATTTCTTGTTATACACAGAAGAATATCTTGTTATACCCCAAATTATGTTCAATGACTGTACCAAAGTGTACTATGGATAGCAGATAGATGGATATTCATAGTATATCCATAGTAGACTTTGAATGGTACAGTCATTGCATATAATTTGGGTAATTCATCTGAGTGGCCATAATAATCATAGATAAATGATATATAGTGTAAGAAGATATTTGTTTGTCTCATATTCATATCTTTTTTCCTTCGAGGTTTTTAGGAATATGAGTGTAAAATTAGTACTCCAAAGTCAATGATGAGTCATTACCTCTTTGTCTTCATCCATTTTTGTGTTGCTAGGAAGGAATACCTGAGGCTGGGTCATTTATAAAAAGGTTTACTTCTCTCACAGTTCTGCAGGCTGTATAAGAAGCATGGCACAGCGTCTGCTCCTCGGGAGGGCCTCAAGCTGCTTCTGCTTTTGGCTGAAGGTGATGGGGAGCCATGTGCAGAGATCACATGGTGAGGGGAAGGACAGTAATCTATTCATAAGGGATCCACCCACAAGACTGAAACACAGCCCATGAGGTCCTACCTGCAACATTGGAAATCCAATCTCAACATAAGATCTGGAGAGGACAAATATCCAAAATATAGCACTCTTCATCCTCCTCCGCACATCCCCCACTCTCTTCCCTTAATCAGCGTTACTTGAACTGAAGTGGATTTTAAGCTTTTATTCATTGTATTAAAAAAAAGATATTTATGTTCTCAGTTCTAAATTTTAAGATCAATTGAGCATGAAATTTCAGGTATGTTTCTCTTAAAAAACAAAACAAAACATGAAAAAATGAAATTAAGTTTCTTTTATATTCCCATGTGGTTGTGCTTTTCTTTTAAAGCAGGTCAATTGCCTTTAATAGAAAACTCTCCCAATTCATGTTAAAAAAAAAAAAAAAAGGCAGGCGGGAGGGGAAGATGTTCCAAATCTCACAGCCAATAGCACTGAGAAAGATAATAGTGCAAATTACATGTATAAGGTTAAGTTTTCTAGTAGCTACAAAAAGAAAAGGTAAAATTAATTTAGTAATATATTTTATTTAACTCAATAGACCCAAAATATCATCATTCCAGCATGTAATAATTATTTAAAATACTGATGAGGTTTTTTTTTCCTTTTTTTTCCTTTGCATTAAGTCTTTGAAATCCAGCATGGGTTTTATGCTTCTAGCACATCTCATTTGGGATTAGCTACATTCCAAGCGCTTACTAACAGTAGCCACATGTGGCTAGTAGTGTAGTGCCAGCCTAGGGATTCTTTTTCACATGCTGACACCTAACTTTTCTTTTATTTCTGTTTTGTCACTTTGTTTTAAAGGAGAAGAACTGTTTAGAGCTCAAGTCTTATGTCAGATGGAAACTTTTTTCAGTTTCTACATATTCTATAGCAGTTTCTATGAGATTGGAATTTTGTCAAATGACCACTGTTTCTTGTTCTGCCAGAAACTCCTTCCCTGAGAACTACAGTTTGTATTGACAGTGAACAATGAGTCAAAGCAAAATTAGTTTTACTAATTCCCATTTTAATCTCCTAAAAACCATATTTTACAAATGAGAATTAATCACCATACGTTATCTAATAGTAAAAATTTTTCATATTGTTTTATTCAATACCTCTAAATATGTACAGAGCATTCAATAATTTTCTAGCATCTTTGTAAATTGATACAAGCCTAGCTATTCGGTGGAACTTTCAAGATGAAGAATATGACATGTCACATTAGTTCCTTATGTGTAGATGCTGGAGAAAGTGAGAGAGAGAGAGAGAGAAATGAAGGAAAAGAGGGAGAAAGGGACTGAGGGAGGAAGAGAGGGAGGAAGGAGAGAAAGAGAGATCTCAGAAGTGGGTCTTGCCTTTCTCTGTCAGAAGCAGGTCCCAGGAGCTGTTTATAAGTCTTGTCTATGCTAATTGGGTCAGAATTTAAACTAGACTGGACTAAGTTTTAAAATATAGATGACTAAATATTTACTGGATCTCTCTAAACTATCTAGTTTCTGGCTACCCCTGCAGATGGTGACTCAACAAAATGAAAGCATTAACTGGAAATATTAAAACTGGTCCATATTTGTACAACATGGGGTTGGGCCTCCTAGTCAAACCCACTATCTGTACTCTGCATATGGTGAGGGAAAAGTTCCCAGGTACTTCTTATATGGCTAGAGTGACTTTTTAGAAACTATATTTCTTTCAGAAATCACCACTTCTTTTTAAAGATCTTATTGGATGTTCAACTGCTTGTATCCTAGATGCAAGACCATAATTGATCAATTGTTCTAAGAGGTCTCATGCACACAGTCTGTTCAACAAATATTTATTGAGTGGGTGAATTTGTCAGTTCCTTGTAAAGAAGTGAAAAGTCTATTTTTTAAAGGTTAGTTTTCTCGGTAAGTTCTCATTAACTATTGTTGCAAATTGTACAGAAATGCAGAAATGCCAGTAATTTGTTTTCATACTTCACCATGAAATAATTTCTCAAACTCTCTATTTTTGTTTTTTAAAAAAGTCAAGGAATACAAGATACAGATTTTAGAACTAGCCAAATCTGGGTTCAAATTCCAGTTCTGTTATGGAATAGCTGTGACCCCAGTCAAACAACTTAACTTCTCACAGTCTTGGTGGTCTCAGCCATAGGAAAAAAAAAAAAAAAGGGAGGGAGGAAGAAAAAGAGGGATGGAGAGAGAGAGAAAAAAAGGGAGTGAGGGAGAGAAAGGAAGAAGACATAAAATATCCTCCTTTAAGGGTTGTTGTCAGGGAAGGAGGATTAGAGACAATTTAAGGAAATATCTAATATGGTTTTTAGCATCCATATGGATAGTAAAAAAAAAATCTGATAATTATTACTATCATCATCAGTGCTATTGGTTGATTTATCATCCTTGAAATAACCACAATTTTTTTCTGAAAAGATGCAATTGCTTTTTTGTCTCTGGTCATTCCTCATATTACCTTCTTTATTGCACTCACTGCGATTATGGTCTGAATGACACTAGAGATTGGTAAACTGGTCTCTGCCTCCAATGGATGGATGTCTTCCCTGCTCTTCATCATGTCATTCACTTGTTTCTGAGGATGGCTCAATGGCTCTTCATTGTCCTCAGCAAGAACCTTACTTTCCCATAGATGGCTTTGGGAGGGGAGGGGTGGGAAGTGAGTGATGAGCATGTAAGTTATAACCTTGTAGGGTATTGTGAAGATACACAGCACCAAGGCATTCATAAATAGCATCAATGAAAATTATTAAGTGCCTTAGTCAGTATCCTGCTCATCAGGTGAGCTGTGGGCCACTGTAACTGGAAACACCAAAAAGCAACATAGAAGTGTTGAAAATTGTTGAGGATCCTGAAACAGAGAAGTAACCAAATCCAGAGCCAACGCGTAGGGCAAGAACATGAGGGGTACTCTGAAGAGGAGGGAAGCCCGGACAAAATAAGAAGCAGAATCCAGACATGCCCACAGCTGGTACGAAGATGGACCTCTCAGCCTCCTGGCCTTCTCACTAATTCCTTAATGGAAAGAAACTCTCATTTTGATAACTCCCTGTACAGAATTATTTGTTTGTCTATATATCTATGCTTGAGTTAAACTAGTAAAATGTTGATAGTTAACATTGCAAAATGTGGATCAGCTTGTACTCAGCAAAGCCGTGCAACTCGGGACTTTATGAAGACGATAGAGAACTGCTTCAGGTGTTGTCAGAGGAGGGAACCTGGACAGTGTGGCCATTGCCTGATGATTTGTCAACATTTCAGTACCCAGAAGACACATGATGTATTTGGGTCCCTTCAGAGGCTGATACTGAGCTAAAGATTCAAGTGTGAGCAGTTTATTTGGGAGGTGAGAGTAGTATACACTGGTAGGGAAGCAGGGATTGGCACAGGGAAAAGCATAGAGTGGGGGATTAACCAGCTTCCACTGGGGGAACTCCGGGAGCCATGTGGAACCCCGCCCAAGGGATAAAGGACCCGGGGGTATTTATATACCAACTCCAGGGGTCATTGGTTGAGGGCTGCTCCCATGGGGCATTAATTCCTTAGTACTATTGATGCAAGGCCACCATATTTCTACTTCTTATTTTAAATGAAATGAGCATTGTGTACAATTAAAGGTAAAGAAAGGAGAAAAAGGTGGTGGGAAGGGAGTGATTGAAACAAAATGCCACAACACCCTAAAGCTACGCCTTCCTCACATCAAAGTCCTGGGCACACTTCTTTCTTTCCTGCTACACACACTCTACTGCATTTTCAGCACCTGGTGCACATTAGAAATGCAGAGCTCATCAGAATATAATTTTTTCAATACAATGAACCTGCTTATGTAGTGGAAAAAATATTCTAAGAGATTTTGACAGGGAACCTTTAAAAATTCATTTTTAACTGTCCAAGTCAAAATGTAAATCACAGTGCTTAAGAAAGTAAAGAATATATACCAACCAAGTATTTAAGTTTGTGTGTGTGTGTGTGTGTGTGTGCTTATAAACACAGTAAGCACAGCTCTCCTTTCTTATTATGTGAGATTGAGCAGAGATCGAGCACCTGAAGTTCTAATTCTGTCTCAGAAAAGCACTCCCTTCCCAGGCTGTCATGTCACATGCTCTGACACCCAAGTGAGACTCCATCTCCCCAGATGCGTGAGAGCCGGTTCTCTCTGCTCATCCTCTCCCTAGCTCTCACCCCGGGAAGACATTTTGGGAGATGTGCCTTTGGCTTCTGTCCAGGGAACAGTTATTTCCTACTTGTGGCCCTGAAGAGTTCATGGGAGCCTCCCAAAATATGTTTCTGTCTTCCCAGAAGCAGTCTTTGTCCTAGGAGACCTGAGATACATAAAAATTTAAAATCAGTTTCCACTTTGAGAAAGGAAAATGAGTGATTTATTGATAGAGCCATTGGCTTGTTGCTTGCCAGAGCAAAAGAAAACCTCTCTGGCTACACGCAACTGTGTATCCTGGGGCTTAGGCTTCCAATTACTTTTAAAATAAGGAAAAATTCTTAGCTCATATCATAAGGGATCCTTTCTTTTCTGGTTCATACTACCTGTCTCTTGTGTGGAGGAATTCAGTACAGCCATGAAAAGACAAGGACTCAAACAGGCCATTGTAAATGATGGAGACCTTGGACTGTGCCCAGTGCAGATGGGTAATCACTCTTTTGGGGAGATGCTAAGCCCGCATACTCGGGCTTGGGAAAAATGGCAAGATTGCTTCCCAAAATGTCATTTAGTCTTAAAGGGAGTGACTTTAATTCCTGCCTTTGATGGTGGAATTGTTGAATCCTCTGAAGCGCACGCGTGCGCGCACACACACACACACACAGAGAGAGAGAGAGAGGGAGAGAGAGAGAGAGAGAGAGAGAGAGAGAATGAAAGAGAGAGAGAGTTTTCCTTTAAGCCTGGAATTTGATTTCAAACTAGAAGTGAAATTTTTGTTGCAGAGACAGCTTACAGATAAATCCTGAGACTGTTTGGGAATTTCAGCACTTTGAAAAATGAGAATGTGTGCAGGGATTGTTTTTCTTTTCTGTGTCTCAGTCCTTTTTTTCCTTCCCTCATCCATAATTCCAAAAAGAATACCCTTTTATAAGGTCAAACTTTGTATGCATTTAGGTTTCATGTCAGATTGTTAAGGAGAAACATAAATTGCTTCATTTTGTGCATGCACCATATTTTTAAAAAATACACACTTTTGAAACACATTGCTAGAAAAAAGTGAATTATTACATGACTGAGATCATTAAGGATAAGGTTGGGAAAAAGATTTTTCCTGTGAACATAAAGTTCATTACTAACTGATGATCCCCACATAAGTGGTTTAAATGTTTCCCACTGTTGCTGAAATAGTAAGTTGTGCAAAGATGAGCATAAAACTGGATATTTGTTTTTCATTCTGAAATATGATCTCCTTGCCACTTTTGACCTTAAATGGAGTTTCTGCTGTCTCTGATTCACTCTGTTTCTCTTGTGCTCTCTGTAGTAATGTGCTGGGTGGCTCAGATGTGACTATGATACTGTTTTCAAATATCTGTGGCCACAAGTAGTTACAATATTTAATGTTCGCAGATTCCATAACCTTTTTTCCAGTATTCCTATGTCTTAAATATTCATTAAAATGTTTTTATGACAAGAACTAGAAAATGATTTTAAAAATTCATGGAGAGGAGATTTCTTACTTAATAGTTCATTTGATGACCCAAATACAAGGCCATGTGGAAAATCTTCCACTTACCACCTCAATCTTTTCTACCATGGAGCCCATTCTCATTAATTCTGGATGGTTCTGTGAAGAAAGGGGATAGTGCAAAAGGAGAGGCAGAGGACAAAAGATGATTAAGTTTCAAGGTTGGCTGGCCTGACAAAAGTGTCTAACCCAATCCCTGCCTCCAAAATGTACATGTGTCTACAACATGCCTGGCTTTGTAAATACCACCGGTGACATTTAAGGGTAGGGGACTCTCTTTTCTTGTACTACATACCAATGAATGAAAGAATTGTTTTTCTTAGAATCTGGCTAGTTAACACTTAAAGGAGATTCTTTAACCCCATTTGACATCACAAGTTTAATTGTTGATTAGGTTATTGTCTGTACCTGACGCCTCTAAGCTACATATAGACAGAGAGGCTTATGTATTATTCCCTGCTTTATTGCAGACACATATTGCAAGCACTGTGTTAGTGCTTGATATAGTAAGCAAATACCTGTGAAAAATGTCTACGAATGTGTGTCTGCTCATTTCCTAGAAGTTCAGGTGTTTGGACATGGCTACTTAAGTAAAATCTAAGTAGTAAAATTAAAGCATGGTCTCTGATAACTATGTCCCTTGGTCATGAGCTATTTGATGCTGGTGGCTGTGATCTACTGATGGGGTCAGCCGAACATTGCATGGCCCAATTTTGCCACACCTGTTCAACAGGTCAATCAATTTCTTAGATTCTTAGAATTTGAGTTCCTAAATTCTCTGGTGGAGTTCAGAATCTGCATTTCAAAAGAAACGTTCTGGGAAATTCCGACTTACAATTAATTTTGCACTGACCTAACAAATGTGGTGCATGAATCAGGCAGCATTCAGAACCAAAAAAGGTTCAGAGCCCAGCAGTGTGAGTAGTGAGTTTTTATAGGCCATATTCAGTTGCAAAGTAGAGAAATCACCTGACTTGGCTACATCCTTGTTACTACCACTACCTGCATATACATACCTCAGCGCTAGAAAGGAAAATGGCCAACTAGCATAGGCCACCCAAACATAGACATGCCAAAGGAGTCATAGTGAAGGCTTCTTTTTAGTTTTGTTTTGCCAAGAGTTTTTAACTTTTTAGTCATGAATAAATGGAGACTTCTACTTTATGGTTTTTGGGGATATATTGAGATGATCATACAACTTTTCACCTTAATCTGTTAATGGTGTGTATTGCATTGACAGAGTTTCTAGTGTTGATCCAGCCTTATTTACTGGAATAAACTTTACTTTGCCATTGCATATTTTCACTGCTGAATCTAGTTTTCTGCATTTTATTTAGGATTTTTGCATTCATGATTATAAGTAAGATTAGTCTGTAATTGTCTTTTCTTGTACTGTTCTGTCTAGTTTCCATATCAAAGTTCTGTTAGCTTCATAAAATTATGTGGGTAGCTGAACCTTTAAAATATAGGTTCTGCAAAGATTTGCAATAGATGGGGAATTTTTTTCCTTGAAGTATCCGTAAACTTGCCAGTGAAACAGTCTGGGCCTTTTGCTTTTGGAGAGTAGTATTTTGATTCCTGATTCAACTTGTTGAGCTGAATCAAGTAGTTTATTTTAAATGTCCTTAAAAATAAGATATTTGTATATAAGGTTATAATTTTACCTATAGGCATGATTTTGTGGCATTCCATAAGCTTAATATATATGACCTGTGTCATTTACAATTCTCACTGTAATTTTTCTTTTTAACTCATATGGTAGGCTGAATAATGCTTCTCCCACATAATATATATATATATATATATATATATGTATGTGTGTATATATATATATATAAATATATATATATATATATATATATGCACTACACACACATCTCTTTCTGTACACAGCCTAATCCCTGGAATTTATGACATGGCAAAAAGGCAAATTCTTCACTAGAGCCTCCAGAGGGAGTGTTGCCCTGATATCTTGATTTCAGGCCAGTTATATTGATTTCTGGTCTCCAGAACTGTGAGAGAATATATTTCTGTTATGTTCAGCTACCAAGTTTGTGGTAATTTGTGATAGCAGCAATAGGAAACCAATACACCTTGAATTCTTTGAAAGCACATTTCTAAGTTTCCTAATCTATATCTAGCCTACTTTTCATTCCATTTTTGCTGATTTCTACTTTAATTGCTTTTAATTGGAAAGCATTATTTACAACATATTATTTGTAATTTTTAGACAATTTGTCTTTGATCTATACATAGTACACTTTTATAAATAGTTTATGTGCACTTGAAAATATATTCTACAGTTGAAGTTGTAGGATTGTTTCTGTATTTATTAGAAGAAAGTTTTTACTATCCTGTTCATATTTTCTATATCCTTACCAGTTTAGAGTCTGCTCAACCAATCGTTTATGATGCATACTAAAACATCGCAATGGGTTTGTGGATCAGTCAATTTTTCCTTATAATTACATCAGTTTTTGCTTTTTGTGTTTTAAGTCTATGCTGTTAGAAGCATACAATTTCATAACTTTTATGTCATTTCTCTGAGCCCCTGAGGCTCTAGTTCTATGTCTGTGAGCCCCTGAGGCCCTAGTTCTATGTCACTGATGGCCATTAACAGGAGCCCTGTCTGCCTTTCTGCTAATCTGATGTTTTGTGCTCCTGTTCCATGTCATGTCACCATGTCACCAAGTCAGTAGGTGAACTGACAAAGGTCCTAGTCAAGATGTGCCTTTACCTTTTCTCTTCTAGTCTCATAGATTTGGCACCTCAAGACCCATCCAGGCCCTAGCATCAAGCAGTGAACTAGCCTCTAATTCCTTTTTTTTTTCTTTACATGTAGTAATGCTACCTAGGCCAAACACTTGGTTAATGCTGCCTTCTTCTATACCTTTGGCCCTTTGTATTGTTTTTCCATTTGTGGTCCTTAGATGTATTTATGTGGCTTTGAGCCCCAACTATGCCTTTTCTTTTCCAGTATACATTCATGTACTTGGAGGAGCACCCAGAGGCCTCCTGCCTGGAAGTATTCCTGTATTGTTTAAACTACTTTGAGTAGGGTGTTCTGTTATTTGCCACTCAATGACAAGATATTATTCCCTCCATTTTACAGATTTAAAAACTGAGGCAGAAAAGCTACATGACTATCCCAAAGCCACATAGCTCACAAGAAAGAATCTGGAAAATTCATTTAAGTCACCTTGCTGCAAAGCCTAGGTTCTCTTTCTATTACCATACTGCTTCCGAAAGAATATTTCTGGAGTCTTACAAAAGCACAGGCCTTTTACTCATATGTGGACCAGCACAGCTGCATCCCATGCTCCACTTGCTGCTGTCTCTTCTGCTGTCTACACCCATGAACCAGCTTGTTGCATTGATGGCAACCCCACAGCCAGATTAAGCTGATATTGCCAGCTCTGGGGTTTTCTGATAATTCTGACCTTTCTGACTTTGTCTGGATCACATGCTTCCTGCGTGCCTGCCATGGAGAGCACACAGCCACACTGTGTTCACAGGCCACTCTCTACCAACCACTCATCCATAAAACAGACTCCAATAGCACAGCAGGTCTCTTGAAAATAGGCTCCTCTACAATGTCTGAATCTCTTCTTGTAAAAGTTTTGAAGGACTCTCAAATGTGACTATATATACTCTTTATCATCAGAGAAAATTAATACTCTTGCCTGCCTGGTTCCCCATCATTACTTTCCTCTCAGCCTCAACATTCAGCCAATTACAGTCATTTCAAAGGAATACATTTCCATTTTCTGATCCTTTTGTTTAATGTAACTGTCTTGAAATTCAGGCCAGGCAACATTCTTTCTTTTCCTTTCTTTTTTCTTCCCATTGACTTAGACAAGAAACTGCTGTGTATTATTTTCCCTTTCTCTCTTGATAAGATGATATTCACCACATTGGCCAAATGAGCAGAACTGGAAGTGTTCCATACCCTAAGAAACCTTCCACTTATCATAGCATGCAGTCAGCAGATATGAATACAAATAAGTTAAAATTAAATCAGCTCCAGGAATGTGCTTTCCAGTGTGTATAAATAGTTCTTTCAACAATGAACTCTTTTCTGACTTAAAAAATAACATAGTAATTTATTTATAAAATTAGATTGATATTGACCCTTAGGTATAGAATTGGAGTATGTGATAATACCAGAATACGCAAGTAAGATCAGAGCCATTTTGTTAATGAAATGATTGTATCATAGCAAGTTAAGAATAAAATTGGTTTCTCAAAGAGCCTTGCATGGAACACTTGTCTCATGAGATGGCTATTCTCTGAACTAATGTACCTGGCATTGAAACAAACACCTCTAGTGCACAATTCCAGATTCTCTCAGCCTCAGCTGTCTCTCAAGCCAGCAACTGTGGTGTGACTGCTTCTGGGCAGGCTCTGCCCAGCTTCTTGCAGGTGCTGTTAGAGTAGCTACAGGAAACCAACACAAGTGCCTGTGCCCAGTGGAAAAGACATACAGAAGGGAACCATCTTGTCACCCAGATGCTTGAATTTGGACTAGTTCGAGTCCCAGAGTGCTTTCTTTCGGGGCTTGTTTTTGTATAAAGAGATTCTGAAGAGAAGGTCTATTTTAGGGCAGAGCAGAAGAGAGGAGAGGAGGCAGCTAAGGAGGACCCAGGGCCTGGGAGACTCAGCTCTGCCTTGCCTAGCATCTGAGCACAGTGTACATCAGTCCATGGCCCTGGATCTGGGGTCTCCTCATTTGTGAAAGGTACTGAGTCATTGCTAGCTTCCCATCCAGCTCCAAAGTTCTGGGATCAACTACAAGAATCCTTAAATGACAAGTTCTTCCCATACATTTTATTTTATTTGTATTATTTTTTAATTATTTTTATTTTCGAGATGAAGTCTCATGCTGTTGCCCAGGCTGGAGTACAATGATGCGATCTCAGCTCACTGAACCTCCACCCCCTGGTTCAAGCAATTCTCCTGTCTCAGCCTCCAGAGTAGTTAGCATTACAAGCATGCACCACCCTGCCTGGCTATTTTTTGTATTTCTAGTAGAGATGGGGTTTCATTATGTTGGGCAGGCTGGTCTCAAACTCCTGACCTCAAGTGATCCACCCACCTTGGTCTTCCAAGTGCTGGGATTACAAGTGTGAGCCACCATGCCTGGCTTCCCATGCATTTAAATGGTTTTAAATATACCAAGATGAGAGAGAGGGGTATGGGAGGGAGGAGAAAAAGCAAGTGTCCTCTTGAATCATCAGGAATGTGATTAATACAGGAAAGTTGATTCAAACTTAGGCCCATTGAATATGAATGCCCAGGCAAGTCCAGCTCCTCTTCTTTTCCACTTTGAGTTAAACTTCGAATGACTATGGGAGCTACAGCTGCTTTTAAAAATTGGGGCAACAGTGGCTGAGTTGTTCTCAGTATAGCTAGACCATGCCATTAATTATATAGTGAAGTGTTAGTTGCCTTCTAACACTTCACTTCTATGAGCTATTTCAGAAGAAACACATGGGGAGCAGCCTCTATTGCGAACCCTTTTATAAATATGGATTTTCTGAACTTTCTGCAAAGCTGTGACTTCTGTTATCTCTGTGATCTTGTTGAGGTATTTTGAGGTGTCAGGAGCCCATGGGGAGATGGGACAGATAAAACTCTAATGCAAAGGTTCACTTACCATTAGTCTCCTTTTAGAAATATAAATGTCCCATTTTAGTGTTGCTTTTAAAACCTGTGACCAGCCAGGCATGGTGAATCATTCCTGTAATCAATCCCAGCACTGTGGGAGGCACAGGTAGGAGGAATCGCTTGAACCCAGGAGTTCAAGACCAGCCTGGGCAACATGGAAAAACCCCAACTCTACAAAAAATGCAAAAATTATCCTGGTGTGGTGACACATGCCTGTAGTCCCAGGTACTTTGGAGGCTGAGGTGGGAGGATCCACTTGAGCCTGGGAGGTTGAAGTTGCAGGGATTATACCACTGCACTCCAGCCTGGGCAACAGAGCAAGACGGTCTCAAATAAATAAACAAATATGAATAAAACCTTTGACCTATGAGTATTTTAGAAAAGTTATAAGTTGAACTGTATTCACTCTAGCTGTTTATAATTTACAGATAGCAAAGAGTAAGCCCGCGGGTAGTTATTTGTGGCTGAGAAGCAGTCTCTTTGGGGGTCCTCTGCCTGTGTCTTAGAGCGGGTTTCACCTGTGTGCCCACCTAGCCTGTCTCTCTGTTTTGAAGCTGTTCTGCCAACCTGCCGGAGGCCGTCTTCACAGTTCTGCACAACGACCTCCAGGCTATAGTAAGCAGCAGAGATTCTTGAAAATGGGCCAGATGGAAAACACAGTGACAGCTTTGGATTCCTTCCAGGGCCTAGAAAGGCAGGACTACAGATACAATCATTTCTCCACAGGGACTTTAGAAAAGAAAAAAAAAGTTACTAACATCTCTAAAATCTTTCCACAGAGTCAGAAGTAAACAGACTTAGCAAGAAGCATATATTTCATGTAGACATCTTCACAGGACATTTGTAGGATGTTAGAATCATGGCCTTGGTGGAGTGAAGGCAATGCAGGACAGGAAACAAGGAGGCCTGAAGTGCAGCCCTGGCCGGCCCCTCCACGCTCTGGGCAGCACTGCAAGCAGGCCCTCGCCCCACGAAGCCCTCGCTCTTCCTCTGTAGAAGGAGGGGAGGAGACCAGATTCTCGGGGTTACTGTGAGGACACATGCGATGGAAAGAAATATAGTTTGTCAAGATGGCATCTGTCATACATCTGCAAAATATCACTAGGGGCCAGGTGTGGTGGCTCAAGCCTGTAATCCCAGCACTTTGGGAGGGTGAGGAGGCAGGCAGATCACCTGAGGTCAGGAGTTCAAGACCAGCCTGGCCAACATGACGAAACTGTGTCTCTACTAAAAATACAAAAATTAGCTGGGCATGGTGTCAGGCACCTATAATCCCAGCTACTTGCGAGGCTGAGGCAGGAGAATCACTTGAACCTGAGGGGTGGAGGTTGCAGTGAGCCAAGAGCGTGCCACTGCACTCCAGCCTGGGTGAAAGAGTGAGACTCTGTCTCAAAAAAAAAAAAAAATGTCATTAGGGCACATCCCAGAGAGCACTTTCTTGAGAGGGGCATGAGTTGTTCTTGTATAATTCTCTATGAAGAAGCAGGAGAGGACTGTAAATGTTCAAAGCCTTTTTTCCCTTTTTTTGAAAAAACAGGGTAATATTGAGATTCTTTACCTTAATGTGGTAGCCAAACACTTATATGTACTATGGCCCCCTGAGTATGCAGTGAGTGTAGATTGTTCTCAGAATAATTTGTAATTAAGGGACCTGTGGTGATCTCATGGGGTTACATCCTAGAGTTAGAGAGCTTCGCGTGGGTGACAGAACGAAAGAAAGGTATAATCTAAAGACTCTCACTCATCAGAAGGTTAAGAACCTACAGCTGCCATTACTCTTCTCCCCTCCCTTTTGTTTTTGGAAAAATATGACATCATTGGAGCACGAAAGCAGGATAATTTTTCCCATAGAAATGATGCATAATGATGGGTCTGTGTTGCTAGTCAAGAACTTGGTATTAAATGGACTACTGATATGCTGCAAACAGAAAGACAGCACAACTGCATGTCACTATGTTCTTGCAACTAAGAATATTATGTACTGGATGGTAGACAGTTCTAGCCAGAAGGAATCTGAAAGGTGACCCAGGCCGACATCTCACTTCAGAAAAACAAACTGAGGTCCAAAGTATCTCCTCTGTTCACGTGGCTAGGTCACCTAGGGGTTCCTGATTCAATATTATTTCATACCCTGCTCTTGCTTTGTGAAAAAAAAAAAAATCAGCATGAAGACCGTGCTATCCCCTCCGCTATTCAAAAGGTTCACAAATTCCTTTATCTTTTATAGGTAAGGAAAATGCAACTCAGGGAGTTTTAAAAGCTTGCTTGAAGTTGTATGGCTCTGAACCATATGAAATTAATTGGTATTTATTATGGCCACTAGAACAACAATTGACTAATGTCATCTGAAACTAGACACTTAATCTCAAGCCTTGATGCCCAGAAGAGTGGGCTGTGGATCAGCCACGTCAGTGTCCCCCAGGAGCCTGGTAGAAATCCAGACTCTCAGGCCCCATCCCAGACCTGCTGAATCAAGATTTGCATTTGAACATTCCTTCTAGAAGCATTGTTTTTCTTTTTTTCTTTTTTGATTATCTATAAAAGAGACCAGGAAATGGGATGTTCTAGACCTTCCCTTCAAATCCTCTGGATTATTCCCTCCTTGCTTCGCTCTCTAACCCTCCATTACCTACCAATTCTAAAGAAATATTTGAAGGAGAAAAGAGACTACCAAGGAAGCCTGCAAATCATGGTGAAGGGAAAGTGGACAGGGGCATACATCTTCTTATTAGGGATGCTGGTTTCTGAATGTCAAAAATTGTTTGTAATTAACCTCAGGGTTCATCGAGCCAAGTCAAAGAACTGTCCCCTTCTTGTCTTTTAATGCCTTTCAGAAAGGCTGAAGTTGAGGGGCCCTTGCAACAGAAATGGTTTGAGGGTGCACAGACATCCAGGAGTGAAGCACATGTGTGTGAGAGGCAGGTGCGAGCTAGCAGTGGGGAGGAAGGCAGCCTGCTCAATGAGGGCCCACTGGGGGGCTTTCTTCTCCCCATTCACTGCCCTCTGAGACTCTCCACATCCTTTTCAGGTATATATGTGATGTTTAGATACAGTGATTGATGGGCCTTCTCCACTGGAGTGGACAGAGCCTTGGACCAGGCGTCAAAGAGGCCTGGGTGCTTATCTCTGGCTGCATATTGGGAAAGGTTAAGTGACTGGCCCAGTCTCTTCCTCTCTACAGTGAAATAATTGGTTTTCTAAGTATCCTTCATCGGTTGTTAAAAGTTATGTAGATGATTGTAGCCAGGCGTGGTGATGCATGACTATAGTCCCAACTGTTCAGGAGGCTGGTTTGAAAGAATCACTTGAGCCAGGAGGTTGAGGCTGCAGTGTGCCACTGCACTCCTGCCTGGACAACAGAGTGAGAACTCATCTCAAAAAATAGATAAATAAATAAATTTTAGAGACTATCTGATTGTTTATCTTACTTGCCTGTGATTTATTGGTTTGTGTTTGCTGGAAGATCCTTCATTTTCAGCTCAAGATTCGCACAGGCATGGAAACCTGAGCCCTCTTTTTACTCAGTGTATTTCTATCATCTTGTGTTGAATAATTGATGGGTTGTTTTCATTTTAGTCCTGAACTTATTTAAAAGAACCACCTTTTCTCCCAGTCTGCTTATCAACTTTACCCCTGTACACAACTAGGAGATTGCATGCTGAGAGCTCCATCAACTGATCCCACCTCACCTGCAAAGCCCTTGTCCATCTCTATGGAGAGTAGCCCAGAGGCAACCAAAATAGTGAGACCAAGTAAGTTTCCTCTGTAAGAAGCTCTGCTTGCTTCTCTCTGGATTTAGCCCCATTTCTCTGAGGCTCCAGCTGCTTTTCATGGCTATATACCTCACCTTTTGGTCCTTAGCCTCAACCTTTGTGCACAGAGCAACATGGAATTATTCATCTGCATCAGGCTAAATAATGGTCTTCCATTCTCATAAATATGAAAGTTGTAGGAGCCTAAAGTTGACTTTGAAAGTGACATGCAGCTACACAGAGCTTTTGATTGCCCAACACTTGCAAATCATTTTCGCTCACAAAAGCCCTTAAAATGTCAGCATCCTGAATATCTCTGCCCACTGGCCACTCTCTTTCTTGAGCCTTGGCAGTGATTTACTGTCCAGGATCCACCAGCCCTGGACCCAGAGAAGGGTGTGGATGTTTATAGCTTTCAAGGCACGTTTTCTGGAAATATCTGGGGGAAGTAAGGGCCCTTTCACTTCCCTCTATGGCACTGAAACATTTTTGTGAAGGTATTTTTATTTTATAAGTGAATAAGTGAACTGAACAAGTGGATACTGAGTCAAGACTAGTGAGCTGTGTCAAAATGAACCAGAGACTAAATTAAAAAAAGGGCTTTAGTATGATAGCATTCTGTTTTTTTTTTTCTTTTTTTCTCTCTCAGTCACTTTTCTATTTTTGAGGAGTAGAGTATACAGAAAACAGGCATTCAGTCTCTTTAAAAATCAGTTCTGTGTGTAAATCATAGTTTCATGGACTAAAAACAGATCCACGGATGTGGGCTATGGTGTGGGCTTCATTTTTCTACACAGTTACCACGTGAAGGAGATAATTAGTCATCCTGTTCCCCCCTTTAATCAGGACTTGAGGAAAATCAAACTCTGCTGTAAGACTATCATGAATCATCAAGAGAGAAGCAGAATTTATTTTGATTCATAAATGGGCCACAGAGGCATCTGGTGAGGTTCAGAGGAAGTCAAAGCAGAACAGGGGGGCAAGAGGCACGCCCAACATTTTCCCAAACACATTTCTCTGTATGTAACCAACACGATATTCTCAAAAGCAAATGAAGAAAATAACAGCACACCAAATTTTAGCCAGAAAGGAAAGGTTAACCCAGATCTGAAATACATCATTGTAGTATTCTAATTAAAGCACATTTCAAGCTCATATTCGGTGGAGGAATTGACTCCCTTCCCAAACTTATGTTCCCTAGGCACGGAGCAGGATGTAAAGAGAATCCCCAAGTCACCCTAGACCATTTCTCACTCCGCTTTTCCAACTCTGACTGCATCTGACTCTACAGATGAGAAGACTGAAGACGATCTTCAAGAATAAAAAATTTTAGAAAGTTTTGTGCAACAACGTTGAACCAAAAAATGAATATTGTGGACATAACTAGGTTTTATTTTGCTTTTATACTGAAGAGGTTGAAAGAAAATAGAAAAAGCAGACTTTTTTTAAAAAATCAAGAAAATTTTGCAGATAAGGATAATGTAGAACTTTAAGGGCTTCTAAAAATAGATGAACATTCACATAAAATCTAGCATTTAGCTGCATTTTATTCTTTTAAAACTTTGTTTATGCTATCTTCTTCCTTGCAGTTTCCACAGACAGGGCAAACATTTATAGAAAGTTCATGTCCCAAACAGCTATAAGATATCAAGGAGGCAGTTTCATTTCTAGAAATCCAAATAAACTCGTTTATTTTAAAGCCAATGAAATGACAATAACATAACTGGCTTGCTCTTCATGCTCCATGAACATAGATGTATGTTCACGCATGTGCACATGCGTGCACACACACAGATGCACACACAGACATGCACATAATTTCATGTAGCCAAGACAAATCATTCTGCAATAAAATATAAGGACTTACTCAGTGACTTGGAAGATTATTAGTTTTACCTGAAATCAGGAGAGAGAGAAAAAATACCACCAGGTCTTAAGTGCCAAGGCCGGCACAAAGAAGGCATGCTGTGATCAAGCATTTTTATCCTATGCACCAGTTCAGAAGTTCACCCATATTTCCCCTGTCTGTCTCCCGTAATATGACAAAGTGAACATTCTTCATGGAGAAACCCCCATAGCATTCATCAATTTTACATTGCTTTTGTTTTATTGAGGTAGAATTTGTATACATTTGTTAATGTACACAAATATTAAGTATATATAGCTCAGTGAATTTTACCTCTGAATACACACCCATATAGCCACCACCTTGATCAAGATTTAGAACATTTCTGTCATCTCAGAATTTCCCTCAAGTGCCCATGTCAGTCAATGAGCATTTGGGGTCTTAGAGGTCACTACTAGATTTTAAATGTTATCGGTATTCCACCAGGACAAAGTTTGATTTCCAAAAACTTGTAAGTCATTTGTTTTTCCTGTCTCCAAAATGAATTACTATCGCAGTACCAGCACCCATTAATGTATTCATTCAACAAAGATTTATTGAGAACTCACTATGTGGCAGTCACTATTGAGGATGCTTGAGACACAGCAGTGTACCAAGTAGATAAAGATCCCTGTCTCCATAGACCTTCTAGTTCAGTGGGGGTGAAGAGGCAATAAGCAAAAAACACAGTATATTAATAAGTTCTATAATATGATAGAAGATTTTCAGTTTTACAGAAAAAAGCAAAAGCAGAACGAGGCAAGAGAGATCATAAGTACTAGGACACTGAGTGGGAAATAAGTCGTAGGAGGAGGATTACAACTTAAACGGTAGGATCAGAGTAGGCTTCCCTCAGATGGTGAAGCAAAGACTTGAGGATGTGAGGGAGTTAACTGTATGCATATCCCAGGAAGGACTGTCCCAGGTGAAGGACAGCCAGTGCAAAAGCCCTGCGGCAGGGCTGTGAGTACAGCGTTGGAACAGCAGCCAGGAGGCCAGTGTTGCTGGGTCATACAGTGACTGACGGGGAACCAGTGGGAGATGAGGACAGAGCTCCTGGCTGTTCAGATCATGCTGGTGAGAACTTTGGCTTTTATTGTGTATGAAAGGGGAATCCATTATGAGTTTCATGCAGAGAAAAAATATGATTCAATTAATGTTTTAAAAGTTTCACCTCTAGTCATTGCATTGAGAAGAGATTACAGGGAGCAGGTAGAGAAGGAATGAGAACTGTTAGGAGGCTATTGAAATAATTCACATGAAAGAAAATATAGGTTTAGAACAGGGTAGTAACAGAGGAAATCGTAAGAAATATTCTGAGTCTATTTACATTTTGAAGGTAAGACTTTCAAGGACTCACTGTGTTTAGATATAGAGTGTACAAGAGAAAAAGTGAAGTCAAGAGTTTACCAAGTTTGATTTGTTGGTATATATCATCATCTTTGTCTTTCTAACCTTTTCCTTCTATTCTAGGGGCTGGAATCTAGAAACTACGTTTCCCAGATTCATTTGCCACTGGGGTTCCAATTCTGATTCTACCATGGAGAGGCCCTGGGACATGAGAAGGTGGGAGGTACACACTGTTCTTCTAGGTCCAGCTGTAGTGGCAGCAGCAGAACACAGATGCCCTGAGGGCTAGTCATGTGGCAGCCCAGGGGCAGATGGGTATGATCCCACAGAGCTGGCTACAGCTCCCTGCAGCTACTGATCTCTGGGCACTTCCTTCTCTTTCTGGTACTTCAGCTATTTCAGCAATTCTGGGGATGTTGGTGTTACATTAAGAAGAAGAAAGGATGAAAAAGAGGGAAGGGCCTGGGCGTGGTGGCTCACACCTGTAATCCCAGGACTTTGGGAGGCCAAGGCGGACAGATCACCTGAGGTCAGGAGTTTGAGACCAACCTGGCCAACATGGTAAAACCCCATCTCTATTAAAAATACAAAAATTAGCCAGGTGTGGTGGCGGGCACCTATAATCCCAGCTACTGGGGTGGCTGATGCAGGAGAAATCACTTGAACCCGGGAGGGTTGATGTTGCAGTGAGCCAAGATCACACCATTGCACTCCACCCTGGGCAACAAGAGCGAGACACCATCTCAAAAAAAAAAAAAAAGAAGAAGAAGAGGGAAGGATAAGAAAGAAGGAAAAAAGGAAGAAATGGTACAATGTTGAACATAAATGGAAATGAGCCAAGGCTTGTTATGTAAACAGAAAATATTGTATCAAATTAACCCCTACCCCTAAAGGCCACTGCCTTCTACTTGTTCACTTATGATAGATATTTCAAAAGGTGCAAGGATCCCAAATCATCCACTGGCCCTGTCATCCATATAAGGTTCTGTATGTCCCTAACCTGGCCATGTCTCAGACCTCTTTGACATCTTGCAAGGATCTCTACAGTGACTGCTGGAATTCAGTCATCAACACAATCCTCAGTGACCCAGCCTCCCCTCTGAACCTTTATTCACCTGCAGTTCATCCTCATTATCTACAGATTTCTGTGTTTGCAAATTTGCTTACTTACTAAAATGTTTTTATACTCCCCCAAATAAATATTTGCAATATTTTCATGATTATTTGTGGACATATACAGAATAGCAACAAAACTGAGTCACTCACCACATACGTTCCCATCTAAGGTGGAATAAGGCAACACTCTACCTTCTTGTTTCAAGTCTCATATTGTAAAAAAAACAAGTGTCCTTTTCATGGTCTATTTAGTGCACTTGTTTTTGTATTTTTTGCTTTTCATTGGTAATTTCACTGCTTAAAGTGGCCCCTAAGCCTAGTGTTCAAGTGCTGTCTAATATTTCTAGGCACCTGAAGTCTATGATGTGTTTTATGGCAGTGGTGGGGCCCTGGTTCATGGTTTCAGGATCAAACTGTTCCACCTGAGATCATCGGCCATCAGTCAGTCTCATAAAGAGCTTGCCACCAGGATCCCTCGTGTGCACAGTTCACAATAGGGTTTGTGCTCCTATGAGAATCTAATGCCACTGCTGAACTGACAGGAGACGGAGCTCGGATGGGAATGCTCCCTTGCCTGCCACTCACCTCCTGCTGTGCCACTGGTTTCTAACAGGCCGCCGACTGGTACTGATCTGTGGCCTGGGTCTTGGGGACCGCTGCTTTATGGGGAAAATATTTGTATTAGATAAACTTTAATCAGGCATAAGTTACAATGCCGTTGGCTGTGTTTAATGTTAATGAATAAACAATATATGGTAAATAAGGTATCTTTAAGTGAAACACTGAAAACAGATTATGTATTGCTTAGTTGGTAAATATCTTGTGAGAAGTTGAAGGAACTGAATCTTATATTTTTTCAAGGAGCAACAGTTCAGAATTTACTAATCCAGTGCTCACAGCAACTTTTTTTTTTTTTTTTTTTTTTTTCAGACAGTGTCTCACTCTGTCACCAGGTGCCAGGCTGGAGCGCAGTGGCGCAACTTCGGCTCACTGCAACCTCCGCCTCCCGGGTTCAAGCAATTCTCCTGCCTCAGCCTCCCGAGTGGCTGGGATTAAAGGCGCGCGCCACCACGCCCAGCTAATTTTTTTGTATTTTTAGTTGAGACGGGGTTTCACTGTGTTGGCCAGGATGGTCTCGATCTCTTGACCTTATGATCTGCCCACCTCGGCCTCCCAAAGTGCTGGGATTACAGGCGTGAGCCACTGTGCCTGGCCCACAGCAACTTTATAAAATATTACTACCATGAATAATAAGAATCAACTGGATTTATTTATTTTATTTTGAGATGGAGTTTTGCTCTTGTCACCCAGGCTGGAGTGCAGTGGCACAATCTCGCCTCACTGCAACCTACACCTCCCAAGTTCAAGCGATTCTCCTGTCTCAGCCTCCCCAGTAGCTGAGATTACAGGCACCTGCCACCATGGCCAGTGAATTTTTTAATTTTTAGTAGAGACAGGGTTTCATCATGTTAGCCAGGCTGGTCTTGAACTCCTCACCTCAAGTGATCTGCCTGCCTTGGCCTCTCATGCTGGGATTACAGGCCTAAGCCACCGCAAGTGGCTTTATTTATTTATTTATTTATTGAGAATCAGCTGTATTTAATTGATAACTGGCTTTGCCCTGAAGACACTGCTTCTCTTCCAACCTCCTCAAGGGGGTGGCTGTTTGCTTACCTATTTGTTTTTTAATTTTCCCCCTTGCAGGCCACAGAGGCTGCAGGTGAGATAGGTGTCCTTGCTCCAGGCCGTTTATCCTCCCATCACCACACCCTTCCATCTTTCTTACCACCCATGAGCCTGCTTCCACTCTCACCTCAGCTGCCCACTCCAAATAATCGACCAACCTCTATATGTTCTTATTACCATTAATTATGTCTCCTCCATGATCATGATTTCAAGCCAAGCTTTCTACCTTTTTCTCTTTCTCTCTCTTTTTTTTTTTTTTTGAGATGGATTTTTGCCCTTGCTTCCCAGGCTGGAGTGCAGTGGTGCGATCTCGGCTTACTGCAACCCCGCCTCCTGGGTTCAAGCTAGTCTTTTGCCTCAGCCTCCTGAGTAGCTGGGATTATAGACGCCCACTACCACACCCGGCTAATTTTTTGTATTTCTTAGTAGACGTAGGGTTTCACCATGTTGGTCAGGCTGGTCTCAAACACCTGACCTGAGGTGACCCACCAGCCTCAGCCTCTCAAAGTGCTAGGATTACAGGCATGAACCACTGCACCTGGCCAAGCTTTCCACTTTCTGACCATCAGCTCCTGTCTTTTCTGATCACAGCTTAGTAACCAAACTCCAACAACTCTTTGACCTCCTAGGACCTCTAACCACTCCTCCCTCCATCTTTTCATAGCTTCTCATCCCTCACGTCCTCTTCTCCCTTGACAGACTCTCCCCCTCCCACTACTTGCCCCATTTCTCTACTCTTTGTAGAAAAACTCACCCAATAATTTTCTAAATTTAGTATCTCTACTTTATCTCTTTTGATTTTCTCTTAAACACATTCCAAGAGTTTTAACCTCTATCACTCCACTAAACCTCCTGTCAATACACTCCAATGTTTATTTCTTAGTCTTCTTCTTTCTTGGTTTAGGGCAGAATTTATGCCAGTTGATATTTCTCCCTCCAGTACATTTTTTTGCTCTTGGCTTTTAGAGAACCATTTACTTTAAGTTTTCTTCTCATATGATTACCTTCTTATAACTTTAGTGGATTCCTCTTTTTTTATTTTAGAGACAGAGTCCTTCTGTCTCTTCCAGGCTGGAGTGCAGTGGTGTGATTATAGCTCACTGCAGCCTCAACCTCCTGGGCTCAAACAATTTTCCTACATCAACCTCCTCAGCAACTGGTACTACAGGTATGCACCATCATGCCCAGCTTGGATTTTTCTTCTTCCCCCAACTTCCAAATGTTGTTGTGTTCCAGAGTCCAGTCCTTTAGTCTCCACCCTTCTCTGTCTATACAGACTCTGCATATAATCTCCTCTAGTAAATGCCATTTGTACACTGATGGCTCCCAAATGTATATCAACAGCCTGGATCATTCTCCTGAATTTGAGATTCATTTATCTACCTGCCTTCTTAGATAAAAAATAAATACCTTAAACTTAGCATATCCAAAGAGGAACTCTTACTACCCAATCCAAATTTGCCTTACCCCCATCTTTCCCATTTCAGTAAATAACTCCATCTTTCCTGTTTGTTCAAGCCCAAATCCTTGAAGGCTTCCTTCCTTGACCCCTCTTCCTTCCAGGTGCCACTTCCAATGTAATATCTGTTACTCATGGCTCTATCTTTGGAATATATTCAAAATCTAGTCACCTCTCAATCCCCTTCTTTTTCTGCTTTTACCATTTCTTGCCAAGATTACTGCAGCAGTCTTCTAAGGTCTCCTTGATTTTCTAACCCTCTGCTTTTCTTTAGTGTGTGTGTGTGCTTTATTTTTTCTTTTAACACATAAACCAAAGTGCTTGTAAGCTCTAAATTGGACCTATAATTTCTCTGCCCAAAATTTACCCGGGGCTTCCATCTCTCTCAGAATAAAATTCAAAATTTTCACTGTAGCTTATAAAACTGATCTGGCCCCTGCCTCTCTCTCATATCCTGCAACTCTTCCCCCTTCATTCATTCTGCTCCAGCCACTCAGGCTATCATCTCAGGACATTGGTATTTACTTGCTTCTTCCAGATATCATCCATCTGGCTTCATTCAGGGCTTTGCTGAAATGTCAGTATCACACCACCAGAAAGTGATAACCATGTGAGGTGACAGACACATTAATTAGGTTAATTTAGCCATTCCACATTGGGTATATACATATATCCAGTCACTTGTTGTATATCATAAATATATACAATTTTAGTCTATTTTAAATAAATAAATGTCAATATCAAGGACTATCATCTCTAATTTATTTGAAGTAAACCCATGCTTCCTTCTTTTTCTGGCTACCTATCCTGCTTTCTTTTTCCTTCACATTCACCACCATTTATAGGATATTTATTGGTTTGTTATCTGTTGCCTCCACTAGAAAGCAAGCTCCATAATAACAATGGCTTTGTTTCATTGCTGTTTTCCAAGAGCTTTAAAATATAGAAGATGACCAAGAAACACGTGTTTCCTGAATGCAATAACTGATGAGAGCATTTTTATAATACTATAACCCCTGCATCATATTCAGCTATTGACTTAGTCATCATAAATGTTTTGACCATCTTCTTTAGGCCACAATACCAATTGCAAAATCAAAACATTGAGAAACTTAAGATAAATGTGCTTATGAAAGATGGTGTTGCTAACTATTTTAAAATATTTTTACAAACACACTGAGATAGTGGTTAGGACCCTATATTAGTCCAAAAGGAGGAAATCAAGTGGTGCCTATCTGTCAAAGAAAAGTGCAAATTCCAAGGAAAGGCAAGGCTTAATATGTACACATTGGCTAAATGAATCAAAGACGTAAGCACTAGAAATTTTTCAAGAAAATTTATGCATGACATTTTGATGGCCCGCAGAGGACTCTGAGTCACTGTAAATCTATTATGTTTCACTGATGATAGATGTAATCTGTCTCCTTGGCTCTCAAAAGTAAGAAAACACCTCTACACAGGAAAAACATCATAAATTTTATTTGCAAATTAATATCTCTGACCATTGTTCTGACACTCTCTTAAAAAATGTTTCAGATGTGGAAGGAGTTCTTTCAAAAGATTTATTTTATTTACCTTAGCAGATCATGAGAGCAGGATGGACTGATGCTAAGGGTGGGGAATGGGTGGCTGTGTTTTATTTGCACTACATTTAATTTGTGTTTGACACATGTGCCGCATGGGCTGGTGGGAAGAACCTGGAGCATGCATGGAGAAATGAACTATGAAACTCCAGACATCAAGACATCCAGCCCTCCAATGAGGATAAAATCCCTCCCTCTACCTAGGCTTCCATGTGCCTCTCTGCTCACTATCATCTAACCACAGTGGTTTGTCTCAAATAATTATTTGTTGTTTAGGAAATAGTTAATAACTAAATATTTCTCTGATACCTAATAATGTTAAACTTCTTTTCATATGTTCACTAGCCCTTTACATTTCCCTCTTTGTTTTTTGTGTCAGGCTCTGAACTTTCTCCTTCCTCTGCCCAGAATTCATTCCCCCAGTCTTCTCTCAATTTCCCCTTCTTCTCTCTCCTACTTCAACTCAAGTAGCACCTCCTCAAAGAGACTGCAGTTGACCATCCCATGCATTGACACTCCCACTCTGCTCACGCTCTGTCTGACATTACCCTCTTTTATTTTCTTCTTAGACTTTACCATTGTCCGCAATTATCTTGTTTCATTATTTGTGGACTTGCTGATTACATGCTCCTCCCCTCTTGTAATCGAGCAAAATTTTCATGAGGGCAGAGACTGTGTCTGTCTTGCTAAGATCTGTGTCACTGGTACTGGAGCTGTGACTAATACAAGTATTTTTTGAAGGGGAAAAAAAGATTTCTCATTTTTGAACCTGAGCTCCTTGTCTCTAGAGTGCAAGAGTTGGATGAGATGAGTGTTGTCTAAGTGAGTCACTGGATCAGCAGCACCAGCCCCACCTGGGAACTTGTCAGAAATGCAGGTTCTCAGGCCCTTCCCAGACCTGCTGCTTTGGAGACTCTGGCATGGGACCCAGTGATCTGTGGTTGAGCAACCCTGCAGATGCCTGGATATGCCCTGGAGTTTGAGAGCATCAGTGCTCTCTGAGGCCTCTTCTCTACTTTATGCTTAACTTTTTTTACTTTCTTAGTTACAAAGGTTATTTCATATATAGAAATGAAAACAGAGAATAACTCAATGAGTAGCCTGTCCCCAATGGCTGGATTGAACAAATCTTAGCATTATGTCATATTTATTTCAAAATACTTAAAAATGCATTTTAAATATATTTGAAGCTTATTGAATATGACTTTTCTCCAGTCCCATTCTCCTCCCATTTTCTACAGAGAGAAGCCACATAATGAATTCACTGCTCATCAGTTTCAGATTATTTTCCAAAGTACTTTTATAAATTTATATTTCTACTGACAGGGCATAAGAATTGCAATTTCTCCATAAACTTCCAACATTTGGTATTTGTCAGAGATTTCAAATCTTGTAAATTGATGGATGTAAAATGTTATTGGAATGTTAATTTGCATTTTCCAAATAACAAATGATGCTTAACTTCTTGTGTTTGCTAGCCACTTAGGTTTCCTATTAAATAGTCAAACACTATTTTTCCATCAGCTATGTGGTTGCAAATATCTTTTTCGAAAGTGTAACTTTCCCTCTTTGTTTCTGATAGTTTTTATTATACAGAATTTTAATGCATTTATTATTTCCTTTATGGTAAGTCCTTTTAAATTTACCCAGGAAATCCTTCCCTACCCCCAAGATGATAATGATATTCTCCAAAATTTTATAATAAATGTTATACTTTTCACACTGAGTCTTCAACCCTTTATCTTTGTATATGGCATGAGTCAGGGCTTCAAAAATTTTTTATCTTTCTATAATAGAAGATTGGGATCTTGTTTTTGCTTTCATTCAATGTGAAAAAAATTATTTATATAACCTCCATCCTAATGGGACTTACAGTCTTTGAAGGAAGAGAAATCATAAACAAATAAGCAAATATATAAGTAGTAATAGTGACTATTTACATAGGGCTTACCTGTATGAGGCACTGCCTCCATGAGGTAGGAGCGATGAAGAGCCTCATTCTGCACATGAAAAAATTGAGGCACAAAATGGTTCAGGAACTTTTTCAAAATTGTACAGCCTGTATGGGAGAGCCAGGACTTCAATCTACACAGTTCATGTCCTGAATCTGTGCTTCCAAACCTGACATTACACTGCTTCTCATCTTTGATTTAGTAAAAGCTGTGATAGACATGTGGATTCAGATGGGGAAGTCTCTTAACTGAGGGTCAGGGAGTAAGTCTCTCAGAAGGTAATATTTAGGCTAAGACCTCAAGGATGAGAAGAAAGCAGCTTCTCCATCCACCAGGAAGTGGCTAACTCTGGTTCTCCGGATCTTAAACAGATCAGAGAACACAAAAGAAAGGAAGGAACATATCGTGTTCAGAGGGAGCTGAGTAATGACTGAGCCATGGTTCTCAGTGGCCACAAAATTTAAAGCCCCCTCCTCCCTTCCTTGCAAGAAGACCAAAACCCAACTGTGTGACTTGGTGTATACAGTAGCTGATGCCCATGTGCCATCCACACAGTGGACTACACCCTGAACACAACAGCTTCTCCTTTCCCATTTTAGAAAGTCTATTGTTAGGAAGTGGCATGTTGCGCTCTCTGGGATGGTTTCTTCTCATATTCCTTGCTTCCATCTGTATTCCTGGCAAGACAGAGACACCTTTGTAAAACCATGATGGGAGCTCCACACAATGATCTGGATCAAGTCTGAACATA
Organism: Cheracebus regulus; assembly: GCA_963574635.1. Lineage (NCBI taxonomy): Eukaryota > Metazoa > Chordata > Mammalia > Primates > Pitheciidae > Cheracebus > Cheracebus regulus. The sequence goes on along the minus strand of CAUYQU010009236.1, from coordinate 26,729 downwards.
CTAGTCAAGACAACTTGAAAAGCATTCTCTTCTTTTCCCAAAGACACTTTATTCACAATTTTACCAGGCCCTCATATTATAAATCAAATAAGTGTATTGCTTAAATGACAGGGAATTAAAAGTAGTATAAAACAGGCTGGGTGTGGTGGCTCACACCTGTAATCCCAGCACTTTGGGAGGCCAAGTGGGCAAATCACCTGAGGTCAGGAGTTTTAGACCAGCCTGGCCAACATGGCAAAACCCTGTCTCTAGTAAAAATACAAAAATTAGCCAGCCATGGTGACACTGGCCTGTAATCCCAGCTACTCGGGAATCCCAGGTGGGAGAATCACTTGAACACCCAGGAGGTAGAGGCTGCAGTAAGCTGAGATAGTGCCACTGAACTCTAGCCTGGGTGACAGAGCGAGAACCTGTCTCAAAAAAAAAAAAAGGTAGTATAAAACATTCCCCCATGTACTATGGGGAAGGCTAAGACTTTGTGGAAAGATTTCTGAAGCTCTGATCTGGAGTAGTCCCCCTTGTTAACAGGACTTTCAGAGAAATGAGTTCCTGCAAGGTGCTGGCTTGTAGTTCACACTCACAGACTTGAGGCTGTTTCTCCCAATCCACATAAAGACTCCCAAGTTTCTCCTTACAAGCACAGCTCTGCATCCTCCTCCCCCTTAGCCCATTTTTTCCTTCTACACTCATCTCAATTTACAAATCATACTTTCTGGACTGCGAACCCAGAAACATAACCAAATATGTGCTTGAAGAATGTCCAGCCCCATTTGAAGCATTCTATAAGATGAATTAAATACAATGCCTACACTGTTCCCAATTTCTGAAAGGCTGAGAATAAAGAGAAAATCATGACTGCAATTAGAAGGTCATAGGCTGAACTGAACTGAGGGATCACTCTTGGCCGCAGGGTTAGGTGTTAGAAGCACTGGTGTGCATGGACCACAAAGAGCATCAGAATTTTAGCCTGGCATAAACCCTAACCATTGCTCCATTATGCTGCTCTATTATAACAATAAAATGTTCCAGAATTAGAAAGTGCCACTCACTGAACCAATACTGAGTTTCAGTATCTGTGTCACACCTTGCACTTTATGTACACCAGAGATGAAATGTGGGGAGGATGTATATTACTGTGCACACTTGGGTTTAAGATGTGCTCTGGTTTTATAGAAGACACCATAACCCACCCTGAAATGTCATTTCAAATGTCATTTTAAAACAGTTCAATTTGACAATAGTTTTTTATAGTGTCTTAGCCTTCAGAACTTCTCAAGTATTATCTTTGTCAGTGTGCTAGGCAAAGGAAAAAGGGAAGGGCAGAAAGAAGAGTGTAATATAGAGGAGGGGAGAGAGAAGAAGGAGAATAAGAGAGGGGAAATTGAATGGAAGGGCAATAAGAGGAGAAGAAATGAGAGGCGAGATGAGACTGGCAGTGGAAAGATAAATTTATTTTCATGGGTATGCAATTGTCCCTAAACGTTAACAAAACATGAGTTCTAGGAAATTGATAGGCTCTGCAAAAATTCTCGTGATGTCTTCAATATAAAATGTTACTCCAGTAATTGTTTATCTCTAAAGAAATGTCTGTAATGTCCCTTTGACTGCAGTGCAAGCTCGAGACAAGCATGTCAGCTGATGTATCCTATCTTCAGGGTACCAAGGGGAATGTGGCAGGGTGAATCTCTTTGAACTGTGTTACATTTGGCAGCTTTTTTAGTTCCCAGTTGTCTGATACTTTCCTGTCATCTGGAGAAGATTCATAGTTATGTTCCAATAAGCTTGTGTCAGAGATCGGATGACACTATTCAGGTTTGACAAGACTCTAGTTATACCAAGTGGATAATATGAAGTAATGCACTCCAGATATTTGCCAGAGAGTATAATATCAAGCTGACAGGTACCTAATATTAGCTCAAAAGTCCACAAGAAAAGGGTATTACGGTATTCAAAGATGTTCAAATGATTAGTGTTAATTTATTCTACTAGGTATTCTAAACTATCCTCTTACATCAAGGAAGATCAGAAAGAAGCCAAGTATAAATCAAAAAATTTCTTTAAACAAATGAAAATGGAAAGACAACATACCAAACCCTATGGTACAGCAAAAACAGTACTAAGAGGAAAGTTTACAGCAGTAAGTGCCTACACCAAAAAAGTAGAAATATTTCAAATAAACAACCTAATGGATACACCTTAAGGAATTAGAAAGGTAAGAACAAACCAAACTCAAAATTAGTAGAAGGAAAGAATGTTGTTAAAATGACCACACTGCCCAAAGTAATGTACAGATTCAATGAAATCCCTGTCAAAATACCAATGATGTTTTTCACAGAAATAGAAAACAAACAAACAAAAAAGACAAGAGCCTGAATAGCCAAAGTAATCCTCAGCAAAAAGAACAAAGATGGGAGCATTGCACTGCCTAACTTCAAAATATACTACAAGGCTATAGTAACCAAAACAGCATGGTATTGGTATGAAAACAGACACATAGACCAATGGAACAGAATAGAGAGTGAGGAAATAAACCCATGTATTTACAACCAACTAATTTTTGACAGACACCGATAACATACATTGGGGAAAGGATACTTTCTTCAATAAATGGTATTGGGAAAACTAGATATTCATATGCAGAAGAATGAAAGTAGACCCCTATCTCCTATCACATACAAAAATATACTCAAAATGGATTAAAGACTTAAACATAAGACCTAAAACTATAAAACTCCTAGAAGGAAACATTCAAGAAAACACTCCAGGACATAGTTGTAGGCAAAAGTTCTATGCCAAAGACCTTAAAAGCACAGGCAATAAAAAACAAAAATAGACATATTGAACTATATTATACTAAAAGGCTTTTGCACAGCAAGGGAAACAAACAGTAGAGTATTTGTTGCATGAAAGAAAAGATTTGCAAAATATTAATCCAACAAGTAATTTCCAGAATATACAAGGAACTCAAACAACTCAACAGCAAAAAACAAATAATATCTTTGAAAAGTAAGCAAAAGATCTAATAGACAGCCGGGCATGGTGGCTCATGCCTGAAATCCCAGCATTTTGGGAGGCTGAGGCAGGCAGATCATGAAATCAGGAGTTCAAGACCAGCCTGACCAACATGGTGAAAACTCGTCTCTACTAAAAATACAAAAATTAACTGGTATGGTGGCACATTCCTGTAATCCCAGCTGTTCGGGAGGCTGAGGCAGGTGAATTGCTTGAACTGGTACCCAGGAGGCAGAGGTTGCAATGAGCCAAAATCACACCACTGCATTCCAGCGTGGGCTACAGAGCAAAACTCCTTCTCAAAAAAAAAAAAAAAAAATCTAATAGACATTTCTCAAAAGAAGACATGCAGATGGCCAATAGATAAGTAACAAAAGGCTCAACATCACTAATCATTAGAAAAATAATCAAAACCACAATACCATCTTACCCAGTTACAATGGCTATTATAACAGATACTGGCAAGGATGCAGAGATAAGAGAACTGACATACACTGTTGGAGTATGACAGTGGGAATATAAATTAGTACAACCTTTATGAAAAACAGTATAGGGTTTTCTCAGCAGAAACCGGATCTCTTTCTTACACCTTATACAAAAATTAATTCAAGATGGATTAAAAACTTAAATGTAAAACCCCAAACCATAAAAACCCTAGAAGAAAACCTAGGCAATACCATTCAGGACATAAGCATGGGCAAAGACTTCATGACTAAAACACCAAAAGCAAATACAACAAAAGCCAAAAGTGACAACTGGGATCAAATCAAACTGAAGTCGTGATAAATATCCTAAATGCCCTGACTTAATCATTACATATTATATGTATGTAACAAATATCACACAGATCCCATAAATATGTATAAATATAATGTATCAATTTAAAAAAGAAGCCAGTACACAATTTTATTTTATTGGATTTCTACAGAATTGTTTGTTATGAAATTATGCTTTGGGCATACCAAGATCCTGTTAGAAAAAAAATCTTATGAGGCTTCAACATCCAAGTTAAGTATGTTGTTGAGAACATTGATTATTATGTCATGTTCAGGAGGACACCAGGAAGAATTACATATCTTGCTTTAGCAGAATAACTGGAGCCTTTTTCAGTGACGCATTTTGTTGTTTTCTATCTTAAAAACATTGTCAATTGTATAAGTGGCCAGGTTAGGGCCATATTTTAAACGTGACCAAACAGATTTAGATCAATACACAATGCGTTTTTTAAGCTTCATGTCTTCCTTCATGGCATTCTTTCCCTAATGTATCTTTCTTCTTTCATCTAAAGTATATTTGGCACTTTAGATGCCAAATATTTTTGGTATTTTATATTATACTTGTTTTCATAACCCACTAACTCATTCCTGGAATTAAATGAAATATAAACAATAAATAATCTCTTAAGGACTAACACTTGGAAAATGCTAAATTTTAAATATCCATGAAGTCTCCGTGTCCAAAATATAGTTGGACTTTAAGAAACATAGCAAGTTGCATCACTTCATCTTCAGGCTGTACCCTCCCAAATCTTAAGGGAAAAGGAAGGGCAGTTCCACTCTGATACACTGAAACAAACATCCTGCCCTATGATCAGTTTCCATCTCTGAGATTTTGACCCTCAGGACGTGGTTATTTGAAATTTCTAGTTGCACCCCTTGTCAAAATTACTCAGGTAACATTGAGGACAAACTGCCAGATTCTCAGTCAAAGAATTCTGACTTTAAGATGACCATAGGTGTATTGATAGAGGAGTGGAGGTCATTATAGAACATATTTCCTAACCTCATTTTTTTCTTCCATTGTGTTCTTATCCTGTTCCATTTTTCTCTTTTCACCTTATTTATATGTGATATGACATGCCCTACATCTTCTACGTATATGTTGTTATACATTATTAGTTCATTTCTGAAACTAGGTGGGATATAAATTAATAAATTGTTTCCTGTTCTGTGAGTTTGACAACCTCTAAACTATAAATTGGTGAAGTCATCAGACCTCAAGCAGGCATTTTGGTGTTACTGTACTTGTGATGCCCAAAATAATGCCTCTCTCCCTGCAAAGATGTCCACATTTGAATTCTGAAAACCTATGGATATGTTACCGGTAAAAGGGGACTTTGCAGATGTAACTAAGGTTATGGACCTTAAGATGGGGGGATTATCCTGGATTATCTGAACAGGTTCAATATAATCAGAAGCGTCCTGATAAGAGGGAGATTGAGGGGGATAAGTGTCAGAGAAGAAGACTTGATGAGGGAAATAAGGCTAAGAGTTAAAGAAGGATGATTTGAACAGACTATGCTGCTGCTTTGAGAATGGAGGAAGAGGACCACAGAGCCAAGGAATGCAAGTCACCTCTACAAGCTGGAGACAGACCAGGAAACTAGAGCCTCCAGAAGAAACACAGCTCTGCTGCCACCTTCATTTTAGCCCAGTGAGAGTCCTGACTTACAGAAATATAAAATAATAAATTTGTGGTTTGTTTTTCTTTCGACAGAGTCTCACACTGTTGCCTAGGCTGGAGTGCAGTGGTGGAGTTGCTCACTGCAACCTCCACCTCCTGAGTTCAAGCGATTCTCCTGCCTCAGCCCCTCAAGTAGCAGGAATTACAGGCACTTGCCACCATGCACAGCTAATTTTTTTTTTTTTTTTGTATTTTTAGTAGAGACGAGTTTCACTATGCTGGCTAGGCTGATCTCAAACTCCTGACCTTGTGACCCCCACCTTGGCCTCGCAAATTGCCAGGATTACAGGTGTGAGCCACCACATCCAGTCGAATTTGTGTTGTTTTAAGCCAGAAAGTCTGTGGGCATTTGTTAAAGCAGCAGCAGGAATTGAAAACAACATACCTTGAGAGTCTAGATCACTGCCATATCCCAATTGTGTTTGTATGTTTTCTGTCTTTCTCTCTTATTCTCTTTTGCTCCATAGACTTTGGTATTATTCATTTTATAGCCCTGAGTTTCCTCCTGGTATAGGGACTAGATTCTATTGTCCTGCCCAGAATTGTTCAGATTTGAACTTCAGGCACCTGTTTCAACACTGATCTGTCAAACCTGTTCTGCCTCGGTACTTTGCCCAGATAGGACATCACATTTCACTGTTCATCCCCTAAGCTACATGGTGCCCACCTTCCAAGTGCTGATACTTTCCCACATCTGTAGTGTGCTCACTGTGCAGGCCACCTGCCTTGATGCTTTAGGACTCAGAGCCATCAACAGAACTTTTCACAATGATGGAAATGTTCTACCTCTGTGTTCAATATGGGAGCCACTGGCTGTATGTGGCTATTGAGCACTTGAAATGTGACTACTGCCAATGCGAAACCAAATATTTAATTTTATTTGATTGTAATTCATTTAAAATTCATTTTAAATAGACACCTGTGGCTAGTCATTACCAAACCGAACAGCATAACTAAGTTTTCACAAAATTCATATAAATAATGATTATTTGAAACAGTCATCAGACATCTATAATTCTTAAGCTCAAATCAGCCAATTTTCTATAAATACTGCTTTAGAGGAAAAGCTGTCATAATAAAAATATATAAAGACCAAGGATGCTTCTCCATGAAATAGCCTTCAATTGCATAAGACAGTGATCAGTACTTAAACAAAATCCCCCTATTAAATCTTTGTGTATGTTACCATTACCTTCAGAAAGTCATAAAATGAAATGTCCTTAATTAAAAGAGTAATTTTCTTGTGGCTCTAGGGACATTTAAATGTCTACAATATAAATGAACCACATTTACAGTTGGATTTAAAGGTGTGTCTTTAGCTTGTTCCACTTTCAGCACCCCAGGTTGGATGGATGCTGGATTAGGTAAGAATCCGGGCTGTGCTGCAGAATACCTCCTCATGCATTTTTGCTGGCAGCTGTGTCCCTACACTGTTTTCTGTGATTAATATTCCATGAAACGTCTGTAGATGTAAAAGCCCATGTAAAAAGGAGTAAATGGAAGTAAGAGGAGATTGGTAACTACCAGGCACTCATGAGCTGCATTAACCGGAGGAAATACAGCAGGAGCTTTACTAGAGGAACACTTAGTCCGGGCTTCAGACTAGACAGACTGAGGTGAACTAAGTGACACCAAATGGAAGCTGACATGTTTCCCATGACAAAAACCAGATGGTTTGTTGAAGAATGCTGCTCCAGCTTCCTGCCACTCTCCTAGTTTCTGCAAAGCAATTCTGTAAATACCATCTCATGCCAGTTAGAATGGCAATTATTTAAAAATCTGGAGACGACAGATGCTAGAGAGGATGTGGAGAAATAGGAACACTCTTACACTGTTGGTAGGAATGTAAATCAGTTCAACCATTGCGGAATACAGTGTGGTGATTTCTCAAGGATCTAGAAATAGAAATTCCATTTGACCTAGCAATTCCATTACTGAGTATATACCCAATGAACTATAAATTGTTCTACTATAAAGACACATGCACACGTATGTTCATTGCAGCCCTGTTTACAATAGCAAAGACCTGGAACCAACCCAAATGCCCATCAATGATAGACTGGACAAAGAAAATGTGGCACATATACACCATGGAATACTACGCAGCCATAAAAAACAATGAGTTCATGTCCTTTGTAGGGACTTGGATGAATCTGGAAACCATCATTCTCAGCAAACTGACACAAGAACAGAAAACCAAACACCACATGTTCTCATTCATAGGCAGGTGTTGAACAATGAGAACACGTGGACTCAGGGAGAAGAGCATCACACACTGGGGGAAGTTGTGGGGAGCTAGGGGAGGGACAGAGGGGGGTGAGAAGTGAGGCGAGGGATAACATGGAGAGAAATGCCGGATATAGTATGCACCTATGCAACAACCCTGCATGATCTGCACATGTACCCCAGAATCTAAAGTAAAATAAAATTAAAAAAAAAAAAAGAAAAAGATTTAGACCGAAAGCCCAAACCAAAAGACGCATCAAATGCTGAATTTATAAAACTTGCACTTGGCATTTCTTAGTTTTATGCAAACAACTATATGCTTAGGTTTGCAAATGCATTATAAACCAGAAGAGTGAAGGCACAAGAACCACAGGGACAGCCTGTCAATCAGAGAAGACCCTGGCTCTATGCAGAGATAGCATCTAATACTCCAATGAGGTGGCTGTTTATCTCCTTCTGGAGAAGCAATGGGCTCCTTCATTTGGGTATTTCCTTAACTGGATACAGGATTCATCAATCTCATACTTGCTTCCATTTGAAAAAAAAAAAGAAAGAAAACAAAACCAAAGCAATAAATAACTTTAAAATATAAGATGTTGTAGTCAAAAATATATCTCTATAATATGTAGCCTATTTGTCCAGATAACAGAATATTTTCAATTATATAATGAAATGTATTCAAGCTTACTGCATTCTGGATTTTGCAGCCTTAGTATTACTTCTTGAGAGATTTCAGAATGTTGCACAGCTTTATGTACAAATCAATGAGTGAATCACATGCCAAATATTGCAAGTAAATTCTGAACAAGAATTTAATGTTGTATGAGAATTCATTCCCTATTTTCCCCTCAAAGGTAGAGAGAACTGGGGGAAACACTCTCTTAATATTCCTTGGTTAAGGATATCTCCTTTTCCTATGTGTTCAGTCTTCACTCTGGCAGAATTCCATCACCGCCTCACCTCTTATGCTCTCTGTGAATGGTAAATACCACCACTTTAACTTCCAACCCGTTAAAAATACTATATTTAAGATGGAAATACCTGGATTGCTTAAGTGGATGTTACAACAAATTTTCTTTAAAAGCTCACAATTCCTTAGAGTGTCATTATTTGCTTTATCACACTTGAAACCAGCACCAAATATTCCTTCATTCCTTATCTTGCCAGCTAGGACCACCGTACTCAAAATTTCCTATTGCATGCATGAACAGAAAAAGGGTTCATGTAAGACCAAAGTGGGTGGGGTGGGGGGAAGCAGCTGAAAGACTGCAGATGTATGAGCCCGATCAGGGTCTGGTGGGGACGGTACTGAGTTGCACAAGGAACTTCCATTTCAGTGCAGTGAGCATCGAATGCATATTAGGTTTCCTAGGGACATCTGAAAAGCCATGCTGCTTATTTTTCCCTGCGTTGAGCACACATGGTGTGAGGCTTTAACCATGTTAGGAAAAAAGAAGGCCAGCAGAGAAAGGAGAGAAGCCTTACTGAGAGGGAGACCTAGAGTCTGTCGCCAGGCAAGAAGGAACAAATTCAGATGTTCATATTTTTACAAAATGATTTCTTGTTCAAATTGTACTCTTTTGCTTTTCAAGAGCAGCCAGGAAAATGAAGTTATTCGTACATTCAAATTTTCCTCTCTGCTGTCATTTCAATTTAATTATTGCCCAAACATCTGTAATGGAAAAAGTTAGGGGCCTAGAGCAGGGTTTTCAGTTTGGATCTTTCTAAGTCTGTCCCTGAATAGATGATTGAACTTGGACAAGTGACCATGGCCTTCAGGAGGCTTGTTTCTTTATCTAAAATAAGAGGATCCTAATCCCTACATTACAGTGTGGATGAGAAGATTTAATGAAGTAATAAATGTAACATCAATGTAACATCAAATAAATGTAAGTCAATCCTCTCAGCATGTTAGTTGAATCCAAAAATAATTGTCACATGTTTTAAAATGACAGTAACAGTCCTGCATAACCCTGACGTTTTTATTTAAACTGTATCATCTTGGAGTTCAGGATTTTATTTGTAACAAATTTATTTGGATTTGAGGAGAAAAGACAGTACATGGTGTCATATCAAAGCAGTGATCATTAACTTATCGTCCATCAGGAAAAAAAGGAGACAGAAGAGGTCTTCTAGGCTCTGTTTTGTAGGAGTTTGGAATTCTTTTCTAAAGTCCTTGGAAAGGTAGTGATGCCTGCAAAGCATTCACTAGACATGGAATTTCTTTAAACCAATTTGGAATTGAAAAATAGCCAACTCTCAAAATTTTGGGGATTCCAAATTAGATGATATGGAGTCACAGAATTGTATGGATAACAGTTGGGTTTGCTTACTTGCTATTTGGATTCTGATATAGCATGAAATAAATAGGTGCCAATGAAAGACTCAACAAAACCATTACCTTAATTCTGATTTGGCTCAGCAGTAGTCTGTATTTAGAGTCGTCAATAAAATTAAAGTTTTTTTTTTTTCCAAGTCTTTTATAGACATAAGGTCATTGAATTTTTTTCCTCTCTGATGTTTTACTCTACAATTGTTTAGACTCTCAGAATTGAACAGAAACAGAGAAACCTTTTTCAATGCATACAATTGATGCTTTGGGTGTTACATTCTTCTGGTCAAGTTGAAGCAGGCAGGGAATGTAATGCCAATGACCCCAGGCTCAGCTTAGGGCTTTGAGGCCTTCAGTAGGTTCTCCTAGAGCTCTGTTTTTATTTGTTTGTTTATTTATTTATTTATTTATTTAGAGATGAGTCTCACTCTGTAGCCCAGGCTGGAAGGCAGTGGTGTGATGTCGGCTCACTGCAACCTCCGCCTCCCAGGTTCAAGCGATTTTTCTGCCTCAGTCTCCTACGTAGCTGGGATTACAGGCACCTGCCACTGCACCCAGCTAATTTTTCTGTTTTTAGTAGAGACAGGGTTTCATCATCTTGGTCAGGTTGGTCTTGAACTCCTGGTCTCGTGATCCCCCCACCTCAGCCTCCCAAAGTGCTAGGATTACAGGGGTGAGCCACCATGCCCGGCCAGCTCTGTTTTTAAGAGAGCAACAGATCTTCTTTAACCAAAGGGAATGAAAGGAGTCCCTTTATCTGCCACTCATGTATTCTTTCCAGTCCTGATCATAGACTTTTGTCAACAGGAACCACAGCAGGCTAGGAGTTTTATATTGGTCAGACACTGTGGCTCTTTCCCCTCCAGCAGCATTTCCCAGCAGACTGGATTTCTTCGTCAATCACGAGTTGCCCACATTGTGTTTTCTGGTTCAGCTGCTCATGTGACCATGCTAAGACTAGGGGAACTGGAGTCAGTATTAATCATGAGACACGTCACTCTTGGGGCTGGATTGGCTTTGAGGATGCCTATAGTTGGGCTTTTTCCCTGGAGTAATGTCAGTTTAAACCAAAAAAAAGCTCAACTTCTGCTTGATGTTTAATAACTTGGTCATTATGAGGGATCCTATAAAACCCCCACCCCCTGCTGTTATGTGGGTGTTTTGTAACCATAAAATCAGTTGTTTCTTCCACAGCATATTTACTGGCTCCATGTGAGACAATCTACAAGGATTCTAATTTACCTCTCACCTGTTTCCTTCACCTAGTTCCCACACAATTATCCCTGGAGATGACTGAACCCTGGCTTGTTTGTTTAACGGTGTTATCATTCAGCTGTGCACTGTTTTTAAGTTACGCCGTCTTGTGTAATTAGTGCAGTTAGTGAAGGTGGCATCTACAGAGTTGCTGGCTGTTGCTGTCAGGCACTGTGGCAAGTTTCAATCACACTGTTTGCTTTAATGCTAGACATTGCCTCAGCTTTGAGGTGTGGGAGCTGTAAATTAGCATCTGAAACACACATCTGTATTCCCACTGCTGTATTTCCCCTCATGGCCCCTGTGACTTCCAAGTCTTCTCTCTGGGAGCTGCTATTTGTTGAATTTAATTCCACATCGGGGAATAAATGTGGGTGTCCTAGGAATTAGCCCATGGAAGGAATCTGCTGAGACTCCAACTACCTCTTTGGGTTTTTCTTGAAGATGACCCCGTGGCAAGGATTTCAGTGCAAGTCGTTTATTCGGGAGGTGATGGGTGGCCCCGGAAACACTAGGAGGGGAGTGGGAAAGGAAGATAAGAAGAGGCACCAGCCAGTAGTCATCAGGCCACTTACTGCTGCGGACAACTGGAGCTTGCTTGACCTCCCTGGAAATCAATGGCAGCCAGGGTAGCATTATTCTACTTGATGAGCAAGTGAGTTAAGGTATTTATCCTGCAGTCCCCTTCAGTCAGAGTGGGCCCCAGAGGCCAGACAAAATGCCAGGCAAAAAAATGCAGGTGCTGGCAGGTAGACGTGTGGCCAGTGTGTAACCATGGTAAGGTCAGGGCCCAGGGAAGTGGGGGATGGAGCTCCTCTAACTCCACAAGCCAGGCGCCAAAGCAAACTGGCAAAGCTGAAATCCCTGATTATCTCACAACTAGAAGGACCTGGGAGAGGATGTCATTCAAGCCATCTAACGCCTACAGAAATATTTTCTATAGCTATCATCCGTCTTCTACCTGAGCACCCCAGGTGATGGAGGACTCAAAGATGTCTATTCCATGGATAGACAGTTCTAGTTGTTGTTCTACCTATAACTTTCAAAATTTCCATGTTTTACTCAAACAGCCATTCATTGCATGTTTACTGAGCATCTCCTGGGTGGAAAGAACAGTAGGAAGAACTGAGATTCACAGATGACACAGCCACTGTAGCTCTCATGGTTGCATATGGAGGAGAGAGATAGACAAGCAGAGATGTTATTCTCCTACAGCATTTTCATAGGGTGCTCTCATTGCACCAGATACATATACTGCAGAAAAGAGACTGGTCACCTTTCCACAAGAGGGAGAGTTGAGGCAGTCAGAGTAGGTTTCACAGAGGAGTGAAGAGTGACTGCAGCTCACTGAGTGGGAGAAGAAATGGGTGAGATATACTCAGCATGGAGTTAATGGTGGTCTCAGCCGCATTAGATTCCTCACGCTTTGAAAACTATCTATGCCAATAGCAATTTCCACACCTACAGAATGAGCGCTTATTAGTACTTTAAACCAGAGCTCTATTTATAATGGGATTAAAAGAAATTACTTATTATCTACTTTTAAAAGCATGAAGCCGGGCACAGTGGCTCATGCCTATAATTCCAGCACTTAGGGAGGCCAAGGTGGGTGGATCATCTGAGATCAGGAGTTTGAGACCACTCTGGCCAACATGGTGAAACCCGGTCTCTACTAAAAATACAAAAGTTAACCAGGCGTGGTGCTAGGTGCCTGTAATCTCAGCTACTAGGGAGGCTGAGGCGGGAGAACTGCTTGAACCCAGGAGGTGGAGGTTGCAGTGAGGTGAGAGCGCATCACTGAATTCCAGCCTGGGTGACAAAGTGAGCCTCTGTCTCAAAAAAGTAAAAATAAAAATAATAAAAAATTAATGCATGGGCCTTTTAAAGGCGAATATCAGTATTTTTTCTTCTATCCAGTTTTCTAAACCTTCATCCATTTCTTACCCTGGTAGCTGAATATGAGCTCATCTACAAGATAATTTTTTACTTCCTCTGCAGAAATTTTCAGAGGTATTAGGAGAAAACACATGGATACACAGAAACTGCCACCAGTTGTACCACATGGAAATAGATCCTATACCAAGTAGCTCAAGTCAACCACACACTGATCTGGTAGCTTGTAACTAAATAGTGCTGATCACTGTACTTGCTACATGTGGAAATGTGGAAAAGAAGATAAGTCCACGGCTTGTCATAACATTTGCGACCTTCAAAACGAGGTAAACCTAGAAAATGGGTTAATCAAATACGGATGTGACTGCAGTTTATATTTGCATGTATGTATATATAGAAAGGGGTGTGTGTGTGTGTGTGTGTGTGTCATTGTTTATCCTGAAAAATGAATAGAAAAAATTGGCATATTCCTCCCTAAAATAAGATGTTTATATTCAACAATTTTGTGTCATTTTAGAGATAAAGCAGGAAAATGTAGCCAAGATACTTTCATGTAGAAAAGTCACAAACTGGCTGTTTTTGGGGCAAATTCAGCTTGTGGATGAGTCATGTTGGCTTACGTAGTGCTCACCTATGGAGAATTTTAAATCTGAATTAGTTGCCATCCTTTAAAAATAATGATAGTATAGATCAAAATTCAAGTTTCCAAGTTCACTTAGAGTATCAAACTGCCTGGCAATTCTGAGGCTGTTTCACAGGACATTCAGCTGCTCTCTCCTTTTAATAAGCATGTACTTCCTAGTAGGCCACTCCCTTCCTCTCATTATGGAAGGTAATTATCACCCATCATTTCATTTCTCCTGGCTTCGTTCATTTACATTCCCTGTCTGGCCCTTGCAAAACTTTGAGACGGCCAGAAAGGTATAAACCAAAAAAGGAAGAACAAGACCTAGGTATTTAATTTTCTGTGTTGTGTTTCCCAAGATCACTGGGAAACTGAAAGGTACTCCAGTAGAAAAGACACTCTGTAGGAAAGTAAGTTTGATAACCTAATTTCTTTTGAAATTCTCAATGTGCCTGGGTATGTAGAAAATGATAAAACTTCTCTGGGAAAGCTCATAACATGCAAACTTGCCTGGCTCGGGTCAGACAATAAAGAGCTACTGGAAGGTTTCAGGTAGTCGAGGTTTAAAATTTGATCAGAACTATGCATTAGCTAGTTCAATTTGCTAAAAGTACAATTTTCCTAACAAACAAGAGCGAATGCAAATTAAAGAAGGACTATCTATATCCTTCATGCTTTTCCTCTCATCTTAGTTTTATGTAGGGGTTCTCCACTGAGCATCTTTCCCAGTTTCACCATTAGTTTACCCCTCCAACTTATAGTCCTTGTACTTAAATTCACTTCTCTATAAATTAGTAACAATGCTTTATGTTCTGATATGTGAGAAGATTAAATAAGACAGTACCTATATTCTCATTTATATCTTCTTCTTACTACTGCTATTATCTATAGATTCATAGATTTCTACATACATATATTCCAGAAAAATTTCTTGTGCATTTTGATATATAGTACATTAAACTCATCTCCTTACCCACTGCAAACTTTGTCCTCTGAAATGCATTAATGAGGCTCCTTTGGTTGAAATTCTAACTATACTTTATGAAGTTATACATTTTTGTCTTTCTCAAGGAAGAACATATAGAAAGAGAGGGGAAAGGAAAAAGGAAAGAAGGAAGGAAGGAAGGGAGAAAGAAAGAGAAAGGAAGAAAGAAAGACAGGGAGAGAGACAGAAGGAAAGAAAGTAAGAGAGAGAGAAAGAAACTTTGTTCCCCTGGAGAATAAGAGTGAAAGTAAGCCAGAGTGGCAAGTTAATGTTAACTCAGAAACAACAGAAGCTCCTTTGCAAACTAGGAGAACAGAAAATTGGCTCAGTCATTTCCCAGAAATGAAAATTTCTAGGTCAACCACAAAATTAGAAGTTTACAACCAAGAATTCAGCCAAAAGAGCCAGCAGTTCCCCATAAGCCTGAGGGTTGTCCACTACAGTTATGTTCAAGCCTATGTTCTGTTTTCAGCTTGGTATTTTAACCATGCTATGACAGAAATATCTCTGATCATGCCCTTCTTGCAGTGGTTTGATCTTCCATTTCTGAAGTCAACTGAGGCCATATGCGCTAGACATTTCTGTAAAGACCATCACCAAGAGTGGGATGCTTGGTACATAAGCATAGGTGAGATACCCTGAGCTATGATGAGGTTACCTAAAGAATCTCAGGAGGCCTGCCCCCAACTACCTGAAGAGGGACTCACTGAACATTTCAAAAATATTAGGATCTTATTTTGTTTCAGGCACCAGGCTGCAGATGGGGAAACAATAAACAAAAAGTAGATCAATCCCTACCCTGTAAAGCTTATGGTCTAGAAAGGAAGGCAGACAAATTTTGCAACTTTGGTTAGTGTTAAAGGAGAAGCATAGTACTTTGAGGAACTATCATCTGGCTTCATCTTGGAGGTCAGAGAAGGCATTTCCGGGGAAGTGGAATTGAGATGATGACTAAGAATTAACCAAGCAAAAAAGGGATGGAAGTAAAGTTTCAGATATTGTTTGCACCAACCTCATAGCAATAGCATCAGAAATATTCAAGGATCTGAAAGAAAAAATACAGCATAGTTGAAGTTCACAGAAAAGATCCAACTGATGCACCAAGAAAAAAAAATAAAAAGAACAAAATAGAGCATAAGAGATATAGGGAACCCAACTAAATGCTCCCTAGCACAACTGCAACTTGAGTCCCAGAAGAAGAGGAGAGGCTGAGATGGGGCAGAGAGTTATTTGAAGAAGTAATATTCAAGAGTATTTCAAAACAGGTGACAGACTTTGACCCACAGACCAAATCTAAATGTTCAGCAAATCCCCTAAATGATAGATAAACAAATTGTAATATGCCCATAGAATGGCATTCTATTCAGCAATAAAAGACAGAACTTCTGATATTTGAAACAACATAGAAGACTCTCAAAAGCATTATGATAAATGAAAGAAGTTTATCACAAAAGGCTACATATTGTTTGATGCCATTCATACAACATTCTGAAAAAGGCAACATGATAGTGATAAAAATCAGACCAGTGGCCACCAATGCCTGGGGTGGGTAGGAAACTGACTAGAAGGGGACACAGGAAAACTTCTGGATTGGTGGCCTCTCAGATATTATTAACAGTATGATAAAAACAGGCTACAAAGTAATATCACCAGTAGGATGGAGATTTTATTGTATTAATAATAGAAAAGTCTAGAAGAAAACACCCACGATTCAACCATCAAGAGTTAGCTACTGCTTCATTTTTGTTTGCTCTTAATTGTGTTGCTTATACTTTTCTTTGATTACTGAGTTTTCTACAATGATAATGTAACTATTAGTGTTGTTTATACTTTAACTACTGAGTTTTCTATAATGATAATGTAACTACTATAGTTAGGGAAAAGATTATTTTTGAAAACAACTAGTATTATTCATACTGATTCTAAAACATAAGCAAGATATTTCCTAATAAGTTTGTACTTTATTTTCTAATTTTAAATGTTCTCCTTTAGTAAAAGAATGTTTTTAAAATTTTGTATATTAATTCACACACACACACACAAACTTCATCCATATTTAAAAATCTCTGTCTATAGTAATCACTGCCTATGGGTTTGCAGAATTGTTAGCTAAATTATTCACTTACCTAACCTCCCCGACAAACCCCCAAATAAAGTGAATTTCCAGCATGGTGTTTGCATTGCTAATTGATGTCTACCTGCAAGATTTTCCAAGTGGGAGGTACAAAGGGAGATGGCAGGACTCCATGAAATAGATTAGGGCTCCCTAGCCCTTGTCCCCCACCCGTTTCTAAACAGCACAATCAGAACAATAAATGCTGCAACCCCGTGTTTGGCCTGATGGGATGACGACCCTTCGGCTCAGCAAGGCCACATATGACTGACTAGCTACTTGGAAAAGAACTCTCTTGAGGGTTACTTAACACAGTCACCTGTTGATTTATGAACACGCACACTCCCACATACCTTGTCTCATCCTTTTAATCATATCAATTTGTTACATCTCAGCAAAAGAAAAGAAAAAAAAAAAACACCAGAACCGAAACCACTAATTACTCACATTTAAGCCAACTACAAAGTTCCACATTTGCTCAATCTGGATGGATGAAGTTTGCAAACCACTAACACCTCATTTCCCCCTATTTTGTAATGAATTTTTAATTACACAAGAAATAAGCGAATTCACTCTCTTCTTAAATATTAGGACATTTACTCAAAAGTGCCTTTTGACCACATTCTCCAATTTCTATCCCTCTGAACCCTCCCCTTAGGTAGTTTGGGGTTTGGGGATTTAGGCTTGCAGTCCTATATACAATATAGCCTATTTGCAGCACAGGAAACAGTATTGCTTCATGAGGGGTTTTCTTGTTTTTCTTTTCTTCTTTCTCTCCCTCCTCCCTCATTCTTTCCTTACATAAATGGTTTCATACTGCAGTTTCATTCTGCAAATTGCTCATTTTTTTTAGAGCCTTATCCTAGTCTAGTTCAACTAGATCACTTTTATTTATTTTAACTGCTGTATACAATTCTATCATATAAATACAGCACACTTTATCTATTCCCCTGTTGGTAGGCATTTAGGTTGCTCCAATTTTTCAGCATCACAAGCAATGCCACCACGCACATAGTCACATCTGACAATGCATGTCCACATGTTCCTCCCACCCAGGCACACTGGGTCCATTGCCACCACACTGAAATGTCAGGTACCTTGACAACCAAGTCACGTGGTGCCTGGGTCCCAGTTCTCCGCGTTCTGGACCTCGGTGGAGTAAGGCTCTTGGGGTCTTATGGCCACCTCACTGGGTCAGGCTCTCCCCCGGGTGGGAGGACAAGCTAATGGGAGAAACAGGGCCATCTTCACTCCTGCTTCACCCAACCACTCACAGGCTGACGCACTCATTTACTCATTTTCAGATTCAAATGCAAAATTTCATTATTTCCCCTGAAACCTAAAACCCACCTAAAGGCAGGTATCTGGCATTCCCTCCACATTGCTCCAGGCTAAGGAGGGCCCCGGGGACTCAGGCCTGAGGAAGACACGTTTTCCAAGGAGGACACGTTCCCCTCCTTCCAGGGCTGCCAGGAGGCAGGGAAAGGCACTCAGGGAGTTTTTGCCGGAGATAAGAGCAATTTTTGAAGGAAAAAAAAAAGGTAACAAGGCAGGAGGTGGAGTCTGCCACCGGTGTCTTTCACACTTGCTACTTTCCAGCCCGTGAATACAATCCCGACCCTGTTTCGCGGCCCCGCGGCCATTGCAGAGTCATGAAGTCATCGCAGCTGCGCCTGCAGCCAGGCGGGAACGCGAACGGGAACGGGCTGGCCGCCGTCCCATCCCCCGCCAGCCGGAAATGTCCGCGCGCCGAAACGCAAAGGCTGCCCGGGGAACGGCGAGAGCGAGCGAGAAAAAAGCCTGAGGGCGGCGCGGAGCCGGCGAGTGGGGGAAGCAAACTCACACGCAGGGGCCTCCGGGGCAGGGCCCACGGGACTCAGGCCGTGTCGTGCTTGAAACGTGCAGCGGGGACGGCCTCGGCGTCGGCACAACTCCCCTGCGTCTCCCGCTGGGGGCCCGGGGGCGGAGTGGGAGACCTGGGAGACAGAGGACGGGGGCCTTGCGAGCGAGCGAGGCCCGGGCGGGGAGGCCTGGCCTCCTGCTCAGTCTGTGCAAATGGAAAAAGAGACGTAACTGCCAAGTCCCAAAAGAGCAAGCCATGGGCCCGGGCTTTACAACCTGTTTCATGAGTGATTCCTCCAACGTGCCTGGCAGCCGCGTTTCTTCATTAGGGCTGCAGCGAGCGGATGGGAACGTGAGCGCCCGAGAGCACGGAGGCCTCGCAGGCAAGCAGGTGGCGGCCCCCAACATTCCGGGCGGGCTCTGGGGTCGAGGGAGCACATTCTGGTGCTTAAATAGCGTCCCGTTTTATCCTGACAGGTCCTGTGTGGCGGTTTGGTGCCTGTTTTACACGGAGACCCTCTCCCTATCTCTTGCCTTGATCCATAAGGAATGTCTGCGTCCGCCTGATCCCAGGGCCTGTCTGTGGTTCCAGAGACGCTGCTTGTGACGAGCAGCAAAACGCCTCACGGTCCAAGTCGCCCACAAGTTCCCCTGTCCTCGGGAAGACGCTGCTGCATGTTAATGGAGACCAGGAGAGGTAGAGGGAGAGAATGCAGGGATGGAGTCTGGGTGAGGAGCCGCAAAGCTGTGAGAGGACATTCCAAGCAACAACGGTTAACAAGTCAGTGTTTCCCACCGATAGAAACCCGCGACGCACTTTATCCTGGACTGCAACTCTCCTCCTCGGGTGTCAACTTCTTTCCCATTACCATTAACTCCTCTTATTCCAACCACAGCTGTTGTCAACCTTCTCCACTGTGAAGGCTCCAGTGGGTCTCAGAATCTCTGCCCCGAAATCCTTTTGAAAGTCAGTTTGTTATTGAGGGAGGCTTTGAGAATGAAGAGGAGGCTGCTGCGGTCTGAATGTGACAGTATTAGGAGATAGGGCCTTTGGGAAATGATTAGGGCATGAAAGTCCTCATGAGTGGGATCAGTGCCTTTTTAAAAGAGGTCCAGGGAGCTGCCTTGCCCCTCCCACTATAGGAGGACACAGGGAAAAGGCACCTTCTTACAAACCAGGAAACAGACCCTCACCAGAGGCTGAATCTGCTGGTGCCTTGCTCTTGAACTTCCAGCCTCCAGAACCGTGGGAATAAACATCTGTTGCCTGTTAGCCACCAGGTGTATGGTATCCTGTTAGAGCAACCTCAGATGACTTAGCCAGCAGCTTTTCAGCCCCATTTCTGCAGGCCTCAGCCCTCCTCCCACCAGCATTCTCTTCCTTCTTCATGAACATGGGATTTCATGGGTCCTCCATAGGCCCTGATCCCTCTAGCACTTTGGTTTCATAAGGAAAGACATAAGAGAAAGATCACAGAGAAGCAGCACATGGAAACCATCCTCTCTGGAGCAAAGGAGAGGGGACAGCGTGGGGTGAGATGTTACTGAGGAACCCCCATCGGGCTGAGAAGAGACTGGGCTCACCATCTTCCCTTCTTCTGTCTCCCCCTCCCTGGGACAGTGCTGCTCCCCATGTCCAAGGTTGGGGACAGGGTGGATTGCCACTTGGGCAGTGTCAGAAAGAAGAAAATAGAAATTCCTGAGAGATGGCTGAGATGGACATGAAAGACAGCGCTCAAAAGTGGCCCCCACACATCTCTTTTGGGAGCCTTTCCTCTCTTCTACCTGAAGTATCTTCATGAATGAGTGCCTGCTGAAATTGTTTTTTAGAAACAGAGTGGAAAACATGCAATGCTTATGTCTCAAAGAAGGGTTTTCTGATGAAAAACAGCACAATAAATGCGATTTTGTAGTAGCATGGAGTAGCTTCATACTGTGAGTTTATGTGTAAACTGTAAATAGTCATTAACAAAATCACTCAACCAAAATCACATGAAAAAAGTGCGTTCTGTAACTATGTATTGGCTATAACTTGGGTGTTGTATAATCTATCATCCCAACAAGAGACTATGGGCACAAATCAAACCATCTAGAATGCTGGTCCCTCTGGCTGCAACTAAACTTGTCAGAGTTTGCATCTGTTGTCAATGTTGTAATTTTGAATAGCCAGCAGTGAACTCCGTGGAAGTAGTAATGAAAGGTGAACAGCAAGAACACAGCTGTGTCTTCATAAAGTCAGCGTTGTGGCTCAGACACAATAAAGCACACCTCAGCTCCTTCTCCTCCACAGACTACTGGCAAAACACCAAGAATGACAGGAAACAAATGGTAATAAGTGGATTTTACAAAAGAGGAAACCCCACTTCCAGTAACATTGCTTCCTGTCACCTGTTCCTCCTCTAAGAGCAGAAAGCCATCATTCTTCATCTCCAGATTTTATTTTTGAGATCATGACACATGGGTTTTCTTGGATCTTTGAAATTTACTTAAAACTTAAGAACAGGCTAGACTGTTTTGTGCATCATGATCACATGATCACAATGATCAATGATCCTAAGCATTGTGAGAACCCTACTCTTGCACCCAACAGTTCTGGAAGAGACATCACATTTTCTCTCGAGACAAATCCACAGTACAAGATAGGACATGCTATCTTTCCGTGAGACCATGAGTTCCTCAAAGACAGTGAACACATTCTAACTTTATCCTTTTTTTTTTTTTTGGGGGGGGGGACAGAGTCTTGCTCTGTCGCCTGGTTGGAGTGCAGTGGCATGATCTCGGCTCACTGCAACCTCTGCCTCCCGGGTTCAAGTGCTTCTTCTGCCTCAGCCTCCCCAGTAGCTGAGACTACAGGCACATGCCACCACACCCAGCTAATTCTTTGTATTTTTAGTAGAGACAGTATTTCATCATGTTAGCCAGGATGGTGTTGATCTCCTGACCTCGTGATCCACCCGTCTCGGCCTCCCAAGTGCTGGGATTATAGGTGTGAGCCACCATCCCAGGCCTATCCACTTTCTTTTCAATTTGAGGATGATGTATGCTTCCGGATAGGAACTGAAATACTAGTTCCTTTCTCATTCCCAAAGTGTATACCCATCCATCTTCCATGATCTCCTGGAAGTAGAGTGGGTCTACATTTTAAACAAAATGCTTCCTGGGGATTCAAAGCAGCTGTGGTGATTCAGGTAACGGAAGCCCATATATGGGAAGGCAGGAGATAGAGGCAAGAAAGAGTTAAGAGTGCGTCAGGCCCTCTGACCTTTGCCCTTGGCCATCAGCAGCATAGGAGGATGCCCCTTGTGCCAGGTGGCTGTCAGAATCTGGGGACTGTAAGAGCCAGGATCAGCACCTGTCAGTCACGTACTGAGCCCAACACTGACAACGAACATGTTCTATGACTTAAGATATACCTCTCATCTTCTTGAACCTTAAGAATATTACATTGAGCTCCTCAGGAAACAGCATTTAGAAATGCAAGCATTTTCATCTCATCCTTTATCTTTAACACAAGTTTCTGGAGCCTCCTGGGACTCATTTAAGGGTGTTGAAAAAGGAGTGGTTGAGACTTCGGTTTGCTTCATCTCAATATTTGAAGTATGTAACACTATATTTGAACTAAGGTTTAATTTGCTAAAAAATGAAAATTGTTTCTCTATTCTGTAGAACATAATTGATTTTTAATGCCTCCTATCTGATAAGTGGGAATACAGACTGTGGTTTGCTCTCAAGATGTGTATAGGGTAGAGGGGTAAGAACATGTATATATCCAGACCATTACAGTGTAAGGTAGATATGGGAAAGCCCTGCTTTGAGTTCTCACAATCCAGAGCCCCCCTCAGTCGCTGGGGGGTGATAAGCAAATATGAAGGCATTGTCCATTGTTGTCTGGGAACTAAGCTTTGGTCTCCGTCATAACACTGGGTTTCTGAGGGTCCCAGTGTGCGTTGGGGCAGGAGAAACAGTAGGAAGCTGTGTCTGGCTTCTTGCTTCATCAGACAGTACCCAGGCGTTTTTGCCTTATTTAGAAATATACTTGTTTTATTATGTCACCGACCGTTTGTTAGCACAGAGAGAGACAGAGAGGCTTACAATGTTTGAGTGCCTTATCTCGCATTGTTTATGTTCTTAAAATAATTTAATTAACTTAATAAAAGCATTTTCAATTCATAAACAAAGAGAGCTCAGAAAAATTAAATGTTCCAAAAGGCCAAATGAATAGAAAAGTCACATCATCCCAAGTCATTCTCTCACCCTCTGTCTTGCACATTCCTGCAAGCCCTGTCCCTGAGATCCAATGGGACTTCTAAAAACTGTCTTCATTTCCTCATTTTGTTAAGATTTTAGCTGGATCTTAGAAGCCTTCTAGATGGATCGGTATTAGAACTGGTTCTAAATGCCATGGCTATGTCTACCCTCTGAAATGACTCTACACAGATAAAGTGAAAAGGACAACCAAATGTGTGATTTAGAATTTATAAAGCCATTTTAAATACACAGACTGATTCAGGTTTTTGTTGTTGTTTGTTTGAGATGCAGTCTCCCTCTGTTGCCCAGGCTGGAGGGCGGCGCCACGATCTCAGCTCAGTGCAGCCTCCACCTCCTGGGTTCAAGAGACTCTTCTGCCTTAGCTTTCCAAGTAGCTGGGATGACAGGCGCATGCCATCATGCCCAGCTAATTTTTTTGTATTTTTAGTAGAGACCGGATTTCGCCATGTTGGCCAGGCTGATCTCAAACTCCCGACCTCAAGTGATCCACCCACCTTGGCCTCTCAAAGTGCTAGGATTATACGGATGAGCCAACCATGCCCGGCCTGATTCAGTTTTTAAAGAAGGAAGAGTTTAAAATTCTAAGGCTGAAGGAAGATTTCTGAACAAGCCAAAGGAATGAAGGGGTTAGAAAATTCTGGGTTTATGCCATCAACACAGGCAAGCAGACTACATCATTTTAATCTTATACTTTTATTAATTTGGGGGATATTTCATTATTATAAACTTTTTAACCCATAAGTGATTAGGAACAGTGTAAAACTATTTGTACTCATGACTTCTGAAGTGCACTATAATCTCTGCACTTCAGTAACATAAATGCAGTTTCTGAATTATGAGTAAAAATGTACATGGATGGAATATAAATTATTGTGGGGACAAATGTTCTATCTACAAGCAGTTATGTATTTTATACAGTTAATATTAGCTAACTTGATTTAAATATTAGTTACATGTTAGGCACATACTAAGAATTTCAAGTGTATTATCTCTTAATCCTCCATGAACCCATGAGGTAGATACAATTGATCCTTACATTTTATAGATTATGAAACTGAGGTTTCCTAATGTAGCTAGCAAGGGATATAAGTGATGTTTCCAAACATACCTAGCCAGGGATAGAGCCAGCCTCGAACCCAGCCTCTCTGACACTGTCCCGTGGGATGGTGAAGAGATAACATGGAGATATGATTAGCTGTAATATTATTACAGCAATGATTATTTAAAAAGCAGATGATTTGTCATTGTTTTTGACATATCTCAGTTTTCTCCTGATAAATCCTCTCATCTGTGTCAGTCGTAGTTCAATCAGAAGCAGACTCACTAGGAGGTTTTATGTATGCATGTCAAATACACAAGCACACAGTTATACACACATATACACACACATACATATATAGCTTTGTGTGTGTGTGTGTGTGTATCTTTGTTACAGGGATTTGTATCTTACAAAGTTGTGGGTTCTTGCTAAGCAATCTCTGTAAGGCCATTATCCATCAGGCAGGCAGTGGGGAAGAGGCAGGCAGTGGGGAAGCAAGGACAAGATGGAGCCCACGGGCATAAGCTGGAACCCATGAGGAGGGATTGAGACTCATACCAATTCTTGCTGCCTCTGACTTTGATGGTATGGGTGTCCTGCAGGAAGAGTTTGTGCCCTTTACCACAGAGCTGGCCCAAGAGCCAAGAGGATGAAGCAGGATTGCAGGGGCCTGCTATCCCACACCAGCAACAAGTAGCGTATGGGTGCACTACAAAAACAGGCTGCTGCTTTGCCGCCAACCTCCACATGTACCCCGGGAGTCTCTTTTGTGGTCCACTCTAACCAGAATCATGCAGGAAAGGGAATTCTGGGAAATGTAATTCTGTCTAGGCCAGTCGACACATTGCAAAGCTACCACACCAAAGTGCACCAAAGATACAAAGATGGATGGGATATGGCTCCTGCCTTCAAGGGGCTAATCATCTAGGGGTGTGATATTATACAGATGTATAATATCAATACAAGTATCATATTATAACAGTTATAACAAGCATTATGATAAGTGCGCTCAGGGTGCAATAGAAGCCCACAAAAGTGGCTCACTCTACCCAAGCTGGGATTCCAAGAGAGCTTCTTGGAGGATGTGGTGTCTAAGGGGCCTTAAAGGATGAAGTAGAAGTTGGCTAAGAAGGATTAGTAAGGATATTAAGGTGGGTGGGGAGAGGGAATAACCATTATGGTCTATGACAGAGGCGGGATAGAGAGACTTATAAGCAATAACTGCAGAATGCTGGGAATGGAAGGAAAAGATGATGGAGAAGTCGGTGTTGCAAACCCTAGAAAGTCAATGCATTTGTACTGTAGGGAGCTTGGACTTCATGTCCCAGTGACTGGGGAGCAATTCAGGCATTAGACACATGAAAATGATATGGTCATTGAGGTAGATAGTCTCCAAGATAATCACCTCACTGGCTCTCCTCTTTGTGCATGTGTACTGCTCATCGCATTAAAAGGTAGGCTTTAATTTTTCTCCTCTTAAGTTTAGGCTGGCCTAAGCAACTGCTTGGCTAGGGGAAGACAACAGAAGTTAGATTCTACAAAGAGGTCTTAAGAAGTCCTGCAGCTTCTGCCTAGTTCTCTCAGAATACTTGCTCTGGGAAGATGACATCTCTTAGACTCAAACTGCCATGCTGTCAGAGATGCCACATGTAGGTGCTCTGGTCAGTCACCCCAGCTGAGCTCCCAGCCAAAACCATCATGTACATTGCCATCATGAACATCCAGCCAAATTAGGCTTTTAGATGATTTCATTCTAAGCCACCATCTGAATGCAACTGCATGAAATACCCCAACTGAGGATTTCCCCTTATCAACCTACATAATTGGAGAGATAATCATAAAGTGTTTTAGATCTCAAAGTTTTCATATGGATTGTTATATAGAAATAGATCACCTGAATTGCCATGTTTATGTTTTGAGTGTTTTCAGGGGAAGGAATGGAGGAGGGAAGACACTCTAAATGAAGCTTACAGACTTAAAAAAATATAAAATGAAAATAGGGAGACCTTGTAGGAATTCATTGCTATAACCAAAAAGAAGATATAAGAACCTGAGCCTGAGAGTACTAGTTGGGGTGAGAAGAAAAGCTGGATTCTAGAAACAGGAAATAAAATTAATCGGCCTTATGGTAAGTGAAGGGCAAAGGAGAGAGGAGGAGTCAAAAATGTTTTGTGTGTCTCCTGTATGACTGAGTGGAAGCTAACTATCTCAATCACAAAGACCCAGAACACGGCAAAAGGATCAGGTGGCATAGAAGAGAGAATAGTATGAGTTCTGCGAGGTTTCTAAGTGTATGGTTAATTTTATGTGTCAACTTGACTGGGCTATGGAGTGCCCAGACCACTAGTAAGACATTATTTTTTTAATAGGTCTGTGCAGGTGTCTCAGAAGACGTTAGCATTTTAATCAGAAAACTGCACAAAGAAGGTCCACCCTCTTCTTTGGGATCCACCCTTATATAATTGGATGTGGGCATCATCCAATTATATGAGGACCTGAATAGAACGAAAAAGCAGAAGAACAAATTCTCTCTCTCTCTCTCTCTCTCTCTCTCTAGGGGGGGGGGGGGGGGGGGGGGGGGGGGGGGGGGGGGGGGGGGGGGGGGGGGGGGGGGGGGGGGGGGGGGGGGGGGGGGGGGGGGGGGGGGGGGGGGGGGGGGGGGGGGGGGGGGGGGGG
>CAUYQU010009235.1:0-46921 GCA_963574635.1 Cheracebus regulus | reverse complement strand
GTTCATATCCTTTGCCCACTTTTGAATGGGCTTGTTTGTTTTTTTCTTGTAGATCTGTTTTAGTTCTTTGTAAATTCTGGATATTAGCCCTTTGTCAGATGGGTAGACTGCAAAAATTTTTTCCCATTCTATTGGTTGTCGCTTCACTCTAATGACTGTTTCTTTTGCCGTGCAACAAAAGCCAAAATAGACAAATGGGACCTAATAAAACGCCACTTTTCTTTATAAATTACCCAGTCTCAGGTATTCCTTTACAGCAATACAAGAATAGACTAATATATAAAATTAGTACCGAAGAGTGGGGCATTGCTATAGCCCTAAGGAATCTCGATTGTGTTCTGTCAAAATTCCAGCAATGTATACTATTTTCTTGTTACTTTGGGTACCTATCACAAAGTTCCTTAAGCTTCATTGGTCAATTGCTAAAAAAAGAATTATGTTACTCAGGCACTTTTGCCAAGAACTGGAGACATTACACCAGGCAAAAACATTGTGTTTGAAATACTGTATTCTTTCTTCAGAAATTTTAAATGCCAATTCCAGAAACAAAATTAAACTGAAAGAAAATTAAACCAAGCTGTTCATGATGCCACTTGGGGGTGTTTTGAGCCAGTGATAATTTGATTTGGCATCATTTTGTGATTCCAACAGGATTGATCCTGCTGTGCTGCAGCTATTAAAAAAACACAGAAAACCCTCTATTTCCTCCCTTTATACTTGTAGCCACCTGAGGCCTAAGATATGAAGTGGGGGTATTTAAGTTATAATTTTTCATAGAAGGGAGTCCTCTACTCTGTTTCTGTCTTCATGGCATGACTAGTTTACTACAGTTTTCTTTTAATAATTTTATAAATCTTGCAATTTGTTGATTAGCAACTGAACCCAGTTTGAATTGTGTACCCCACAAATCATAGTGTAATGCAAACCTGTATGAATGCCTGTAATTTACTCCACCTTTTATAGTGCTCTTGCCCTATTTGGCCACGTTTAGAATCCTTTACCACCAACACAGCTTACTTACTTCTTCCACAGACACAACCCTTCTAATCTTTTCTCCCTGTTACCCTATCAGCCAGCCCCAAGGGCAGCAAATTTCTACATTTTAATTTAGTTGAAGACCTCTTTCCAACATGATCTTTCTAAAACCCAAGTCAATAAAGTTGAGGTATGAGATAGATATTGTTTAATAAACTGAGCTGGAAAAAGAGGTATTTACGTTGATCCCAAGAACACTAGTAAGCAATCTTTGCAGTGTCGAAGTGTAAGACAGAGAATAACTGTTAACTGGTTTCTAAAGTTTTCTGTTGAAACAATGACACTGGAATTGCAGGGGACTTTCAACTTATTATACTGGTTGATTTGCATAATAGATAACTGTCAAACATAGGTAGTTTAGATTACTATTACACGATTACATTTAATATTGCACCCATCCATCTTCCTGGTTTGATCTTGAAATTCTTTTTTGGCTATTTATGTTGATTGAATTAGGCATTACATTTTCTTATTACTGTCTGTTGCTCAATACTAGATTACGCTTGAATCATCTCTCATTTTAGAGCGATCATTGTTACATTTCAAATGTGAATACTTTTGTATAATTAAGGTTTTGGATTGGACTTTGGCTCTACCCTCTCCCTACTATGAAGAGCTGCTAGTCAATGAAAAACAAATTGTCTTTGAACACAGACATTCACAAGTCCCAAAAACAATGTAATCTTTGTGTAATTCCTGATAAATGTGAGCAGAGTTATAAAGTCCAAACTACTTGACATAAAAGCACATGCTGTGGCCTTGATAAACCAGTCAATTGGACGGTCCCTATTTCTAAAGCCCAATATAAGAGCACAGTCTCCACATTCCTTTCAAATAACTTAAGCATTAAACACTGCAGTGTGGGTGAAACACTGTTTTACTTTAGTTGATATTAGTACCAAAGAGAAATTTGACACCCTCCTCCTACCCTCTACCAATCATAGTGTTAGAGTAGGTGGTTAGGCAGACATGAGCAGGGCAGGAGAGGGCCCCCACACAACTCCAGGAGTGTCAGGTGACCATCAGGTGATGATAAGGCAGTTGTCAAACTGTCTTTCTAAAATAATAACGGATCAGAGCTGGTGCCAGTGAAAAGCAGTCTCCCAACAGATGGAAAATACCTGAAGCTGGTGATCAGCAACTTCCTGATAAGATCTCAGGAGTAGGGTAAGCAGGCTCAAGCATGCACACTAAGAGGCAAAATATTGAAGTTTAATTGATATATGACCTTCTAGGAATACTGGACTGGTAAGGGAAAAACACCTCAAATGAGCATGCACACAACTTCAGTGAACATACAGCACATGTGGCCCCTCCCAAGTGCTGGCAATCCACTGCAGAGGCAGACAGCCTGCCCCAGATGAAAAACTGAGAGAGGAGAAATGGAAACACCAGAAGTATGCCAATGTATAAAACCCCAAGTCGAGGGATTGGATCTCTCAAGTCGCCTGCTTGGTCCTCTTCCTAGTATATTTTCCTTCCTTTTGTTCCTGTTGTAAAACATTTTAATAAACTTTCACTCTTACTCTAAAATTTGTTTTGGTCTCTCCCTCTGCTTTATGCCCCTCAACAGAATTCTTTTCTCTGAGAAGGCAAGACTAGTGTTTGCTGGAACGCCATCAGTTTTGCTGCTGGTAACAGTCGCAGCGAATTTGGTGGTTGTTTCCATATTTAAGCAGAAAACACACTGAGACCTGTAAAACCAGGGATGGAAAATCTGGCTCAGTTACTAAGAGGAGCCTTCCTTTCTGAAGTTACACCTAAGTTACAACAGTGGAAGTGAAGCAGGAAAACTATACATAGAAACAACTCCAAACAAGCCTAGTCTCATTTGCAATGCTCCCTGAACTTCATGGTTTCACCATTGTTTACTGTCAGTCTAGATGTGTACCTTAACACAAACCTTATCAAATTTAAGAACAGGATGTTTTCAAAATTATGAATCAAATTAAGAGTCATTAACATAAAATGGCTTCAAGAAGATTGACAGGAGAAAGAGTATAGAAATCAATTTACGTCTTTAGATGCTTATGATTGTAGCTCTTCAGGGAATTCCCTTCATATAGTTAATAGCACTAAAGTCCTTGCTGGTGTATAATTAGCCAGACACCATCATTGTCACTTCACTACTTGACATGTTCCCTTTAACCATAATACCTGTACTTGAGACATTTCTTAATGATTTCCGTTTAAAGCTGCTTGACATCTGTGTTTTTGCTTTGAGTTTTGACTAAATATCTTTGCAGCTGTGAGGCATTTGCTCTTTGCCTGGTTGGTGGTCCACTTATAATGTAAAATTTTCTCTAATGCATGAATCTAAAAGAGGAGGAGATGATTTTAAAAGCTGAGAGGAAAGAGACAAAGTGTCTTTCCAGAAAAAAAAAAAAAAAAGCTAAAGCTAGTGCCTGCCTCCCTAAAGTCCTTTGCTAGCTCTGAGCATCCTGAAGTAAATTTACGGCATATAATCAAGTGCGATTTCTCTTGATTACCTCAACTAATTATGGAGTACCTCTCACTCAAAACCTCCATCTAATTAGAAGTATCTGGCAAGAAGATATTTGCATATCTTCAAGTCATATTATGTCATGAGGACATTTGAGCTGATGAAAATTGACATTTACTATAAATTTAAAATAAAATGCATTGAAACCAGTAGTCATCAGAAATTCACAGCTGTGCATTTGGGAGCCTGTTTTAATTGATGAAACACAGTAGCTCTGCCTCATGAAGCAAATCAGAACATGAAGAATGTAAATATACAGAGTCAGAATATCACAGCAAGAGGGAGAGCTGAAGACACCATGATTGGTGAAGGCATATCCCAGATTTTGGTTTCTTGATATTCTCTTCCCTTTCCTTGGTATTTATATATCAGAATTTAGGGGCAAAGCTTTACTCTCGCTCTCACTGTTGTTTTCTTGTCATTTTACCATTTCTGTAGCATTTGTACATATTAGAGAATTAGCACCAAATGCCTATAGTAATAATAATTTTCAGACAAAAGAGGCTCAGAGAAAGAAGCAGTTTACAGTGGATTTTCAGGAGACTGTCATTTTTTGTTACTGTATTTGCCCTCTAATAATTATAAAGAGTACCCATTAAAGTTACAGCAATAACTGCCGCTTATTACATGATGAGCATTGTCCTATGTTCTTCACATGAATTAATTCATTTAATCCTTGGAAATCCTCTGAATTAAATGCTTTTATTATCTCCATATTAATGATTAGGAATCTGGGCCCAAGAGTGATGGAATAATTTGTTCAAGATCCCCTAGCTTCTAAGTGGAATTTGAGATTTGAACCTAGCCAACATGACTCCAGAGTCTGAATTCTAAGCACTTGCACCCTTCTTGCTAGTTGCTATTGCTTCAATATGTTATTCACAGGGACACACACACACACAGAGTAATTGGAGTAGGATTGGCAAGTTTGGCGAGTGACTGAGTCAAACCAATCACATCTCTCTCTAGGATTCTTGATGCAACTGTTGGGAAAGAGGTACTCTTTTGTGTCTCAAATTGCTAACTCTAGAACGTTGTGTATTTAGAGCAGTATCCTGTATTCCATGCAGACAGAAACCTGAATAACTTATTGAAAAAATAGCAACTAGCAACAAAAGTGCAGTTGCTTAGAGCTCAGAATCTTGATTTAGGTTGGCGACCTTCAAATCCTGAATCTCACAAAACAGTAATCTTGAAAAAAAATTATTAAGTCACTCTTAGGCCCAGTTTCCAAATCATTAATATGGAGATAATAATAGCACCAACTTCTTACAAATCCAGCAAAGAGAAAAGTAAAGCTGAGATATGGAGGACATAAAAGTATTAATAATATAATTCAAGCTGCTGCATTAGAAAGGGATTCAGCCATTTCTGAAGACAGGTGGCACCACTATTTTCATGTCATGGCCCATATGCATCTCTTCTTTGGTTTAAATGGTGTAAGAACATTTTCTGTCATGGCTCCTGAGAAACACACTATAGAGTCAAAAGATTAACAGAGAATGTTATGTTTGCTTACAGAACCTATATCTTGTGCTTTGGAGTAAGGAATGATGTTGAATGATTAGCTATATCAGGATATCTCCAAAAGGAGACACACCTCACCTTTGTCTTCCAAAACACAAACCAAGAAATTCACATTTGTGTTTCAGAAAGCATTTGAAAGATACCTTTGCTCCATTGTCTTAAGTATGTTTGAAAAATCAAGAAATTAGTGTAAGAGGGATGTGTATTTATATGTTACTTTATAATTGATGATGTGGGTTTATTCCCTATATTTTGTCCTTAAAACGACCATTTGACCTTCCTGCAGCATGTTTTATTATTTTCATTTTACAGGTGAGAATATTGGGGTACAAGGAGACTAGATAGAGCTATAAAGCAAAATGTACCTATGACTAAGTAATTACTGAAGTAAAAGTTTTTCTACCACCACATTAAAAAAAATGCAGCTGCAGGTGGCAGTTATTTTACTTGGAAATGTGCAATTAAAATCTCTGCACATCATTATATGTGTAATTGTAGTCCTTTATATTCAGTGGCTCATTGAATATACAGGACTACAATGAATACAGATGTATTTTAGAAGTTGCAGATTAGGTTGGCAAATAAACAGTGAACACAGAAATCTGGGAGTTTTATGTGTCTCAAATAATTTTATTTCTTAAGTTTTTTAAAATTCCTTTGTTAGTAGTCTTAGGAAGCACTCCAGTGGCCCCACAGTACTGACATTCCATGTTCCTAATAAGCAAGGACCCTCAGCCTCACACAGTCTCACGTAACAATGCAAAGGCACGGGGGAATGTACTTGGCTTCTTGGTATTCAGCATTTTGGGAGAAAAACAAAATGACAGTAGAAAATGTTTTACTTGTTTATTCCAGAGGAATGTATCAATAGGATGAATTAGGTCCTTTAAGGAAAAAGTCTAAATATACATTAAACTAAGTCTACTATCAATATATTAATAGTATTGCAGTCAAGTTATAGCCATGTCTCTCTGATAAATAAGTACAATCTTTAAACAATAAATTTATTGTTAAAAATAAAATTGAAAGAGAATATATCAAAACTGAACTTTTCCCAAAAAAAGATGTGCAGCCTAAACTGCCATTGAAAATACCTAACTTCCAGTAGCTTTCAGCCAGGACTGCCAAATCACCTGTAATTTATCTATCTTTGATCAAATTAAGCACCCCTTTCTCTCCAAAAATGTATATATAATGCTGTCACAGTAGCCATGCCAGTAGCAATGTCAATGAAACTCGACCTTTTCTATTTGGAATGTGTGCACCTTAAGATACCTGGGCTGTTTGAGGAAAGGTATTCTAAACTAAAGCCTAAGACACCTTTGCCTCACATAATCAATTAGAGGTGAATTATATAGGCCTTCAATCATTTGACAACTGAATTCTTTATAAGGAAATGGCTGATATCAAAAGAAGAGTGGCAGGGACAGTTTTTATAACATGTTTTAAGAGAATACATGTTTTATTTTTTTCAATAAGAATATTTTTGTTTATTTTTTAGTTTCAGTAGTTTGAGAGATACAGGTGTGCAGCCATAAAAAACGACGAGTTTGTGTCCTTTGTAGGGACATGAATGAATCGAGAATACATGTTTTTAATATGGGTCTGCAGGAAGACTTCTTCTGGCGAAAGGCAAATGGCATCCAATTGGAGTAAATAACCTACATATGCAATGACAAAGAAAATAAATGAAAAATTATAGCTTTGGCATTTGACATATCCAGAAGGAAATACCAGTCTTTTCAGACAAAGCTATTTAGTCTGGCAGTTTCTAAGACTATAATTTTCTTCTTTTTTGTTTGTGACCTTAATCTAAGATCCTATGAAAAATAAACTAAAATAAATTTTCCAGAGAATGTCCTTTTCTAAGTTCTCTGTAAACCTAATAAAATAATACATGTGTCTTTCTATCTTCTCTAAATGAAATTTGATTTGGTTTTTTTCTACCTTTATTAAGACTTTTTGATATTTGTTATCACTGCATAGGTATGGATACATGAAGTTTGCACTTCAGAAATGGTCTATTTGCTTCCAGTAACTGTGCACACAGTTCAAGAAGCTGAGTAGAAATTATGTCTCAATAATCTATGATTTCCTTAGCTATCTACAACAAGAAACATTGATTGGAACATAATTCAATTATATTTTTGTCTGAAATTAAAATATTTATTAAAACATCAAATGTTTAATATTAATCTCTTCTGGGTTACTTTGGCTCCTCGCATGAATTCTTCCCTTCTTCTGTTAATTATTTCAAGGTGAAAATTTTGAAGTTCATGTTGAGTCATGTTATTCCATTACCTAAATCCATTCGGTAGTCTTAAAAAATATATTATCTAAATGGCTGCATCTTATCTGGGACAAATAGAAAAGGAATGGTTTGATCCTCTGCATCTCTTCAGGTTCACCTAACACTGTTTTCCTTCACTGTTTGTCCTTAAGCCCTTCTATCCTTCCAGTGTTTTTCTAAAGTAACTCACGCCCTCTGGCTGTAGGGCATTTTTATATATTGTTCCTTCTACCTGGAACAGTTTCTCCCCTACCATTAGTCATTTGAAATGCATTTAAATTGGGACTTCTTCAAAGAAGACGTACCCTCCAAAACTAGAGCAATTTAATTTACACTTGTGTATATTATTCTTTGATAAATATACATCTCCCTGACTTGACACAAAACTCCATGAGGATAAGGACCAAGTCCAGTTCTGTTTACCATTTCATTAACACAACTTCACATTATGTAATACCTAGAAAAAATAAACAATGTACTTGGAAAGCGTGAATGTGTACAAAAATTGCTTCTCTTAAAACTTGGTATAAAGTAAATGTTTCTTTACCATATTTAATCTGTTAGTTTATCCTAATATTATCCTGTTTATATCCATAATTTTTTCATCACTCTGTTGCAGAAAATAAAAACATCTTTTTCAGTAGGCTTTTTTCTTCTGAGACTTGGCATGAAAAATATTTAACCATCTACTTGGAATTTATCAAAATAAGCTCACTGATCTTTCTTGTATTTTAAACCCTGAAGCCACTCTAGCTTATCTAAGAAGGCTCTTTCTGCCTCCTTCCTCAACAGACTTTAGTAGACTCTGCTTTCTTTTCTCGAACCAACCCAACTTTTTAGGCAGGAAGGATAAAATTGTTACTTCTCATGGCAAACAAACACAGATAGGAAACTAGATGATATTCTCCATATTTGCATAAAACCCTTTTCCATTATAAAGTTTTTCTTGTGTGTCTATCTCTGCTAATTTTAAATAGTTCTCTTTCCTACACTTGTCATCATTATACTCTTTAATGTCTTTTTGCATAGTAAAATTTGGCTGGACTTTTTTTTTTTCATTCATAAATTATCCAAATTCTTCATTCTGAACAAACTTTAAAACCCAACTGAACAACTATCAAGTGTAAACAGATTAAAAGAATAGTTTCTTTATACTGAGATAAAATCAGTTAAATATTCAGTAAAATAGAATTCTACTTCTGGGGAGATAGAGTGGGCTTGATTTTCCTCATTCTTCCCTTTGAACACAACTAAAAATCTTGGACATCATATATAATGTAAATATGAAAAGACTCTGAAAGGTAGAGAAAATAAGGCAGACTGGTAATGTCAGTAGAGACCTCATTATGAGCTTGAACTTATACCAATATCCAATGGTCATGCGGTACCCCTCCGAATCTTCACTGATTAGGGTGATGTCAAAGTTTGCCTGTCGGTGAGTGGTGGCAAAAAAAAAAAAAATCAAGGATATAAAATAACTCAATAGATTCATCAGTCAACAGGACCTAGTGGACATTTATAGAAAACTAGACACAACAACAGCAGGTTGTACATTTTTAAAAATACTTTTATAGCATAAATCAAAATAGACCATATCTTGGGCCATAAAACAAACTTCAACAAGTCTTAATGAATTGGAGTCATACAGAGTGTGTTTCTTGACAACAACAGAATCAAATTAAATATTAAAACAAAATACAACAAGAAAATCTCCAAACACTAAGAAATAAGTGCAGCATAATTTACAATAATACATGGGTCAGAGAAGAACTCTCAAGGGAATTTAAAAATACATTGAACTAAATAAAAATGAAATTACAGCATATCAAAATTTGTGGGAGCAGGTAAAGCATGCAGAGAGAAAAATTTATACCATAAACACATATATTAGAAAATAAGAAAAATCTCAATCATTTAAGCTTCTACTTCAAGAATCTAGGAAAACAAGAGCAAACTCAAATCAAGTTGAAATAAGGAACTAATAAGCATAAAAGTAGATGATGATGAAAGTGAAAACAGAAAAAAACAAGGTGGATAATATTAATGAAATTAAAATCTTGGCTTTATAGAGGTTAATAAAGTTGGCAAGCCTCTTGTGAGAAAAAAGGGAAAATAATATAAATTATTGACATCGGGGATGAATCAGTAGATGCTACTACTTACTAACCAGGCATCAAAGGATAATAAGAGATTACTACAAACTCTTATTACACAAATATTATACAAATAATAATATATCTTATTATACAAATAATAAGAGATTACTATAAATTTACAACTTAAATAGACCAGTTACCTAAAAAGCACAAACTACCAAAATTTACCATGACCAGTAAGTAATTTGAATACAATAAGTATTAGATAATAGATATTTTAAAGTGAAAATCTCCTGAATAGCAAATATTCTTAGAAGTTGGGCCCCTAAAATTCTTTGCCTCTGGCATACTTTCCCTACATATCACCCAGGACTCTGCATATGATTATACTCCCATGACTAGGTTATATTGTATTACAAATTGACTTTTTGAAAAAGGGAGATTATCCAGTATGCCTGATCCAATCACAAGAGCACTATAAATCTGGACACACTAGTCAGAGGCAGAAAAGTCAGAGAGATTTGAAGAATGAGAGGAATTTGACAAAGTATAAATTATTCATTGCTGGCTTTGAAGATGGAGGTAGCCAGATGGCAAAGAATGTGGGTGTTTTCTAGGAGTTCAGATAAGCATCTGGACAACAGCCTGTAAGGGAAAGGGTGACATTAATAGCATAATTGCAAGACAAAATTTTTCAAACATCTTTAATAATCTTGGAAGAGAATTTTTCCCCAGAGTTTTCAGATAAGAACTCAATCTGGCTGGTGCCTTGATTTCAGTATTGTAATACCCTGAGAAGTTAACCAGTGTATTAGTCCATTCTCACACTGCTGAGAAAGACAAACCCAAGACTGGGTAATTTATAAAGAAAAAGAGGTTTCATGGACTCACATTTCCATGTGGTTGAGGAGGCCTCATAATTATGGCAAAAAGGGAAAGGCACATCTTACATGGCAGCAGGGAAGAGATAGAATGAGAACCAAGTGGAAGGGGTTTCCCCTTATAAATCTATCCAGTCTCATGAGACTTATTTACTACCATCAGAATAGCATGGGAAAGAACCACACCCATGATTCAATTACCTCCCATGGGTCCCTCCCATGACACATGGGAATTATGGGAGCTCTAATTATGGGAGCTGTAATTATGGGAGCTACAATTCAAGATGAAGTTTGGGTGGGGACACAGCCAAACCCTATCAAACAGTTATGCCATGCTGGACATAGATAACTATAAGGTAATAAATTAGTATTATTTTAAGCTTCTAAATTTGTGGTAATTTGTTACACAGCAAGAGGAATATACAACAGGCAATAAGACGGAGACTTTTGAGCATGCAAGAAGCACTCTCTCAATCCTTCAAGACTACTCACTTTGAAAAAAAATTTGAAAAGATAGTTCAAACAATGGCAATAAGTGCCTCTGACTGCAAGATCAATAGAAACTGCAAAGATCCATGAAGAAGTATACCCCAATAGAAAATCCACATCTCTCATTACTCGTAGATAGATTTCTCATCAGAAATTGTGAAGGCCAGGAGAGAATTGGATGCTATATTCAAAGTGCTGAAGGAAAAAAATGCCAATGAAACGTACTATACCTGACAAAACTGTCTTGTAAAATTGAGGGAGAGATAAAGGCTTTCTGAGACAAACGAAAACTGAGGAAGTTTTTGTTTTTACTCGACCTGCCTTACAAGAAGTGCTAAAAGAAGTTATTCAAGTTGAAATAAGAAGATGATAAGTGGCAACACTAAAGTATATGAAAGTATAGATTTCACTGATAAAGGTAAATATATAGACAAATATAGAATAATGTAATAATAGTGGCATATAAATCACTTTTAGCCCTGGTAAAAGAGTTAAGTCAGAAGTATTAAGAATGCCTATATCCACAACAATTTGTTATTGGATACACAGTATAGAAAGAAGTAATTTTAATATCAATAACAAAAAATATTGAGAAGCAGGAGTAAAAATACAGTTTTGTAAACAATTGAAGTGATTATAAATGTGGACTGTTATAACCATAAGAAATTGTATGCAAGCCTCATGGTAACCACAAAAAAATCCTGTAGGAAATATAATAAAAGATTAAAGAGAAAAGAATCAAAGTATATTACTACAAAAAATATCAAATTTCAAAGAAGACAGTAAGGAGAAAAGGAAAAAA
Organism: Cheracebus regulus; assembly: GCA_963574635.1. NCBI lineage: Eukaryota > Metazoa > Chordata > Mammalia > Primates > Pitheciidae > Cheracebus > Cheracebus regulus. The sequence continues at coordinate 35,298 of CAUYQU010009235.1, read as the reverse complement.
GAAAACTACAGAATAGGAAACAATTAACAAAATGACAATAGTAAGTCCTTACCTGTTAATAATTACTTTAAATGTAAAAAATTGATTAAACTAATCAATCAAAAGATATAGATTATCTAAACGTATTTTTAGCAAAATCAGGCTATGTGATGTCTATGAGAGGCTCACTTTAGAATTAAGGACATAGGCTGAAAGTGAAGGAATTGAAAAACATATTCCATGCAAATGGTAACCAGAACAGAGCAGATGTGGCTATCCTTATATCACACAAAGTAGACCTAAGTCAAAAACTGTCACAAGGGACAAAGGAGGTCATTATATAATGATAAAAGGGTTAATTCAATAAGAAAATATAACAATTATAAATATGTACCCAGCATCAAAGGACCTAAACACATAAATAAAATCTTGATAGATCTGAAGAGAAAAATACACAGCAATACAATCATAGTAGAAGGCTTCAATATTCACTTTCAATAACAGATCACCCAGACAGAAAACAAATAATGAAACAGCAGAATTGTACAACACTGCAGACTAAAATGGGTCAAATAGACATACACAGAACTTTCCACCCAACAGCAGAGGAATCTAGTATCCTCAGGCACACATGAAATGTGCACCAATATAGGTCACCATGATGGTTGGTTTTTAGTGTCAACTTGACTGGATTAAGGGATATTCAAATAGCTTTAAATAGTAAAGCATTATTTATTCTCCAATTCTAGTATATGTGCTGCTGAAGTGAGCACATTATTTATTCTCAGTGTTTTAGTAGACACAGAGCCAGTCCCTCTTCTGCTGAAAGAGAAACAGGTGATTATGTTTTTTATTAGAATTATTGGGCTACACTAGGCGTGCTTGTGAAGGTGTTTCCAGAGAATATTGGCATGTGAGTCAGTGGACTAAGTGGGAAGGACCTGCCTTCAATATGGGCAGACACTATGCAAACAGCTGGGGGCCTGGATGGAACAGAAAAATCAGAAGAAGGGAAAATTCTTGCTCTCTCACTCCTAGAGCCAGGCTGCCTTTCTCTTGCCTTTGGACATTAGAACTCCAGGGTCTTTTGCCTTTAGACTCTGGGACTCTGCAGGTTTAAAATTTGAGTAATTAACTGCTACTGAGTTAAAAACAAGTAAATCAACTATAAAGCAATATATACTTTATACATTACTTATGTCAGAAATCACAGTGGGAGATAGTTAAATAGCATTACTATTACGATGTTTACAAATTACTTTAACCTGCAGCCCAATTTAGTCTTCACAATGATAGTATTACATATTATTATTTTAAAAATATTTTTCTAAAATAATTCAGTATAAATGAATTACACTGAATTACCCAAAGTCAGACATGTAATGAGTGCTGTAGTTCTAACTCAAGCAAAGGTCTGAATCTGATAGTTTTTCTAATGTTCCTCTACTGCTATCTATAGATACTAAAACATAACTTTTCAAGTTATATTAACCCTAAAATATAAACTTGTTAAATTTTTTTATATTTTGAAACTGAAATCATAGTTATTATTGTGAAGGGTGGCTGGTTTTATGGCACCACAAATTAGTAATGGTTTATAACAAACTTTCAGCTCTATTGGCAATTTCAGAAAATTTCTCCAAACCACATTTTATGATATTATGAACCAAATTTTAAAATTTTCAGCAGGTCTTTCTGTCAAAAAATTTTACCTTATCAAGTGGAGACTCTCTTGTTCTCTAATGTATCAAGAAACTAGATGCTCTTGACTGATTCTAGTTGTCAGCTGTCCTATTTTTTTGCAGCCACTATTGTTGTTACTTTCCAGATAATCTCATAGTTTCTTAATAATTGACACAGCATATTTCATTTTATTATTTTCTTTTTTTTTTCTTTAGAGGCAGGGTCTTGCTGTGTCTCCTAGGCTGCAGTGCAGTGTCATGATCTGGGTTTACTGCAACCTCTTCCTCCTGGGTTCAAGCAATTCTTGTGCCTCACCCACCAGAATAGCTGGGATTATTGGTGTGTACCACCACATATGGCTGATTTTTGTATTTTTAGTAGAGATGGAGTTTCCCCATGTTGGTAGTGCTGGTCTTGAACTCCTGGCTTCAAGTGATCCACCTGCTTCTGTCTCCCAAAGTCCAGAGATTACAGGCATGAGCTACCGTGCCTGGCCTGTTTTTTATTTTCCATTGGATCCATTCACATAAAATCAGTTTTACATATAATTGCAGTCACTATTTTGTCTGTATTCCAAAACATTTTTGCTATATATTGTAGGTGTTCAAGGTCTATCGCATGTGTTCATTACATGTGCTTGACTGACTATAGCTTTCTCAGAGGAGGAAACATTAATTTCCCTAAAAATGTATACCTTGCTACCAAGTACATGTGATGCAAATTATATCTTCAAAGGAGTGGTAGAATTTGTTGAGCAGGGAACATTTAGGAAACATAATTACTGCCTTTAGGCCTAGGTCATACAGGCCCTTGCCCTACCCGCTGGTTAGACCAATACAGTCTTTTAGCCCATACTCTGGCCACTCCTGTCCCAGGGTTTCCCTTCTCAAATGGCACTGAGTCCACTTCCAGGGTTGTGTGGGTTTCCTCTTGAGCCCGTCATGCTAAATACAGACCTGACTTACATGTATATACTCCTAATCCCAGTGGATAATCAAGTGGGAGATGTCAGTATGGAGATGCGGAAAAAATTTAACCTGTATATGGAAGTGTCCTTATGGGTATAAGGACTCTGTCAGTGTGAGAGGATGCAAACAGAGGAGAAAAGAAGAAAGTCAACAGGGTTTGGGGTATGCTTTTTCTGTGCTGCTACCTTCTGACCGTGAAGTGCAAAGAGTTTATAACTTGAGCCTGCCCTTTCAGGTGATTAGGAAAACACCTTGTCAAGGTTGGAACATAGAATATATTTTACTTAACAGTTTCTTAGCATTATTTGTTACCTTTAAATTAATAGATTTATGGCATGTTGGTCTTTATTTTGTTCTATTGTTATATGTCCCACAAATGTTATAAATGTTCTGAACAAGGATGATATTACCAGATAGGGAGTTCACATTTGTTTTGCTAGTGTATGACAATAACATATTAGATATGATAGCGTTAGAAGAATACATCATGATGGTTATCAGAGCCTTGATGATTCCTCCTTAGATTTAAATGGCTTCACATTTTTCCTTTTGTAGATATCTTAAATGTAAGACAGCATACTAAGAAGTTCTCATTCAAAGTATTGACACAAATATAAAGAGTTCATACTCTCAAAAAAGCTGAAGTAAAAATTCAAGGTAATTCAATCTAAAATTGTTCATCCACTTAGAATACACATGTCAGTCCTGTACTATGTATATGAAATACATTTTTAAGGAGCTCTTGGCGATAAAATATAAATGGGACACAGTTATAATTTATTCTTATCTAATAATGAAGACAAGTATGTTAATGGCTATAACGTAGGGCAACAAGTAATATGTCCATGAGAAGTAAATACATTATTCTGCAAAGTTCCAAGGAAAATTTTTGTAGGAAATATATGAATCAGCTCAATGGTGCACTTTTGTCTATCCACCAGAATTGAATCTATTTAGAGAAGATGTTGTCTTCTATATTTACATGTCCCCTGCTACCCACATCAGGGATATGTTAGGAATGACATAAAAGTTTACATAAAAACTTAGAATTGGAAGGGCATTTCAACTATATTATAGAATACATGAAGATGGAACTCAAAGATTTTTTTAAAAAGGAGGAAGCCACTTGAGTTTGAGAAAATAGCATGAGCAGGCCAGGCACAGTGGCCTATAATCCCAGCACTTTGGGAGGCCAAGCCGGGCAGATCACCTGATTTTGGGAGTTTGAGACCAGCCTGACCAACATGAAGAAACTCTAATCTACTAAAAAATACAAAATTAGCTAAGAGTGGTGGCACATGCCTGTAATCCCAGCTACTCAGGAGGTTGAGGCAGAAGACTCGCTTGAACCCAGAGGCAGAGATTGCGGTGAGCCAAGATCACGCCACTGCACTCTAGCCTGAGCAACAAGAGCGAAACTCCATCTCAAAAAAAGAAAGAAAGAAAGGAGAGTGAGAGAGAGAAAGAGAAAGAAAGAAAGAAAGATAGATCTCATGAGCAAAGCACAGATGGGAAACTGATATAGGAGAAATGCAAGGAGTACAGCTGAGCTTTGTTGTAGGTGTCCTGGAGCAATGATTTGGGAAAAAGTTTGAAAAGTGGTGCAGATTGAGAAGACTTTGAGTATCAGGTTAAGGAATCTTCACCTTATTTGTTAAGCAATATAGTGTCAATGAGTGTTTTTGACCATTTGAGTTTCATGCATGGAAATCTACTTAAATAATTTTAACATCCGGCCAACAAGCCAAAAAAAAAAAAAATTCTCAGTATCACTAGTCACTGGAGAAATGCAAATTAAAACCACAGTGAGATATCATGTTACCCAAATCCAAATGGATATTATCAAAAAGACAAAAAACAGATGCTGAAATTATATATAATTTCATTCTTTTTTATAGCAAAATAGTATTTAATATATATACACATACATATATGTGTATATATATACAAAAATGAAATACTATATGTACATGTGTATATATGTATATGTGTATATATGCATAGATACTATATATGTATATGTATATAGTGTATATATACAAAAATTTCAATACTATTCTGCTATAGAAAATAATCATGTCTTCTGCAGCAACATGAATGAAACTGGAGGCCATCATCTGAAGTGAAGTAACTCAGTCAAATACCACATGTCCTTACTTATAAGTGGGAACTAAATAAAGTGTACACATGGACATCCTCTGTGGAATAATAGATACTGGAGACGAGGAAGGGTGGAAGGGAGATGTGGAATGAGAAATTATTTAATGGGTACAATGTACATTATTAGGTGTTGGTTACTCTTAAAGACCAGACTTCACCACTATGCAATATATCCATGTAACATAATCACATTTGTACCCCTTAAATTTATACAAACAAAAAAGAAAAAAGTCTGGGTGTGGTGGCTGATGCCTATAATTCCAGCACTTTAGAAGTGTTTGAATCTAGCCTGGGCAACAGAGAGAGACCCCGTCTCTACAAAAAGAAAAAAATAGAAAAAGAAAATTAGCTGGGCTTAGTGTCGCATGCCTGTCATCCCAGCTACTTGGGAGGTTGAGGTGAGATGATCACTGGAGCCTGCGAAGTCGAGGTTGCAGTGATCTGTGATAGCACCACTTCACTCCAGCCTGGGTGACGGAGTCACACCCCTGTCTTAAAAAAAAAAAAGAATTTTAATATCATGGTTTGACTGAAGATACATGGGTGGAGGAACTAGAGAAAACAGATGAACTAAGAAAATCTTTATTTGACAGCCACTTACTGAGAACTTATTAGTTAACAGGACCTGTGCTAGGATCTGGAGACACTGAGGCACATAAGAGATAGCTCTGTCTTTGAAATCTCAGTAAAAGAGACTGGCCTTCAAGAGAAGGTTATAGTACAATGTGGTCAGTGTTACAAGGACAATATAAGTGTCAAAAAGGGGTCCATTAAATGCCATAAATGAAAACTTGAATTTGAGTGAGGTAAGGGTGGGAAAGGAATAAGCAGAATTATCACAAGATATTATAAAGGTTCCCCAAATGGGACTTTATGTTGTAAATACAAATGAACAGGAAGGTTTGAAGTTGGCTATGGCTAGAGTATAGCATAAAGAGGGAGTAAAAAAAAAATCCACCATCGACGTCAGGAAATGCAAAAGGAGGGATTTATTTAGGAGGAAGTACAATGATTTAACCACATAGAGATGATTGTTTCTTTGGGACTGCAGGCAGAAATAATAGCACAAGTTTACTGGATAGATTATGTCTCATGAAACTCCCAACTTGTTCCCAACTTCTCATCTAAAGTTATGCAGCATTGGCTGGATGCAGTAGCTCACTCCTGTAATCCCAGAGGTTTGGGAGGCCTAGGAGGGCAGGTAACTTGAGGTCAAGGAGTTAAAGACCAGCCTGGCCAACATGGTGAAACCCCATGTCTACTAAAAATACAAAAACTAGCCAAGCATGGTGTTGCATGCCTGTAATCCCATCTACTTGGGAGGCTGAGGCAGGAGAATCACTTGAACCCGGGAAGTGGAGGTAGCAGTGAGCTTAGATCATGCCACTGCACTCCAGTCTAGGCAACAGAGTGAGACTCTGCCTCAAAAAGAAAAAAAAAAAAAGGTTATGCAGCATAAAAGAATCGGTAAACTGGTACGTAGGCAGCCTCTCCTTCAATCTTCATTTTGGGATACTGGGAGTATAAATTTAACTGGAGAAAAGGTAATCAATTAGAAGATATTGTACAAAACTAGCACCCTAATCACACAGGACCAGAAAGCAGTTTATTTATTTTTTTATTATATGTTAAGTTCTGGGGTACATGTGCATAACATGCAGGTTTGTTACATAGGTATACATGTGCCACGGTGGTTTACAAATACCTAATGTAGATGAAATACCTGTCATCTGCATTAGGTATTTCTCCTAGCTATCCCAATTTAGACCAGACACTGACAAACAAGTACCCGTGAGACTGCTGAACGCGAGTCCACTTTAGGACATTGGGCTAAGATGGCCCAACCTGCAAAAGCTATGTACCTTGCTGTGCTGAGTTTACAGAAAGCTACTGGAGAAGAACTCATATATCCTGAAATAAAGCAACTTTCTACCCCTGATTACTACATTTTGAGTTTGAGGAAAGAATTTCATATGGGAAAAGCAGTAAAGTATGAATTCCTTTCTTTTCAAAGCAGATGAGTGCATCTTTCATATCTTTCAGGTCACAAAATGAAATATCAAGCAAAATCATTGAGCTCATGTGCTTCTAGTCCTGGCCCATGTTACCAGCTGCAAATAAGCCTGCCAATCGTAGTCAGTTTTGTCCGGAAATTTTGTAAAATGAGTTCCTGAAATGAGTCTATTCTCATAGACTATTGAGAAGTTGTTAGAGAAATAATATGATAGGAGTTGTCCCAGAAATTCAGTGTCTGTTTGATATCCAAGGCAGTGAGCTAGGGAGGGAAGACTGGAATCTTTCCACACTCTATTATGGATTGACTTAGTTAATGTGTGTGATAATTAAATTTACTGTACTTTAATACAGAGAAAGGAAAAAACAATAAAAACTGGAAGGAATCCACTGAGGTGATGAATAGGTTAATTACTCTAATTTGATTACACATTGTATACATGTATCAAAATATCACTGTGTATCTCATAAACATGTACAATGATCACATTTTAGCTCAAAAGGTAAGAAAGGAAATAGCCTCAATTAGATTTCTAATACAAGTATTTTTATCTTGAGTGCTAGTTTCATTAATACATTTCTTGTACATGGAAGGTGATTAAATGAGTCAGTATAGGTAACTTTGTGTTCCAGAAAGAAAAAATTCCAAAATCTCAGTGGTTTAAAACAACAGTAGTTCATTTGTACAGTGGGTTCTTCTAAGAAACAAGATGCTCCGATCTGTAGTCAAATAAAAAGTGACATTATATGTTAGGAAATATCTGGTATAAAGGAGATTCCCATAGAAATAAAGAAGATGGGCTTTGAAAAGGGGAGTGTTTTCTCCATATTCATCCCAGAGCCTCTCCCAGCCCTTCTGCAGAATCAATCTCCTCAGCACTTAGGTTGAACCTTTCAAAAGACCTGAAGATTAGTGAATCCTGACACCACTGCATTCTGGTTTATTTTTCTATAAAATTTTCTTTTTCTACTAGTTGTTCAGCATAAGAAAAGTCTCCAGCCTAAATTATAGCAGGGTCCATATTGTTAAACAAAAATATATTTATTTTAATTAGGTAGCATTTAAAATAAAAATTAAGTGATTTGCTAGGAGGCCAAGCATAAATAGTAGTTGAAATACATATATATTAGTAATGCTGATTCAGTTTTATGGATTTTTGAGCTATGTTAAATTTTAGAAAAGACTTTAAAATGTATTGGCTTATAAGGTGTTCTGGAAAAATTATATACTTTTAAACATTAAATCAGTGACACTTGAAGTCACTTCTAATATAAGTTTAAAAGACAAGGGGGAATATATTTAAGCTAAAACCTTATCAATAATTAACACATTGTCTTTGACAACTCTTGTAGCCTAACATAACCCAGGACCACCTTATTACTTGTACTAGAATTGTATTGCATGTTGGAGGGATGAATTGAACGCAGATACCAGAAAGTTCCCAGAGAAGCCTGGAATGTTTTCTGATGTTCTGTTATAGGCTTTAAACTCTTGTATCTAAACCTCATGCAATTACTATTCTAGGTTCAGTGCTTTTATAACACTGCACAATTTCCTGAAAGTAAGAAATGTTTTTGTTAAATTTCCCTGAGTTTCATTAATAAAAGTTTGTTGTTGTTTTTTGTGTCTTGACTAGCATTATGTTTCAAGGGATCTGAGAAACCCTGCAGCTGCAATTTTATGAAGGCAGATTTGTTTTTGTTTTCTTGTTTCTCTCTCTCTCTCTCTCTCTCTCTCTCTCTCTCTCTCTCTCTCTCCACACTTCTGATGGCAATGATTTCTGTTGATTAAAAGTAGAATATTTAACCTTCATTTAGTTTGAAGATTCTGAGTATAGCAGATTGACTTTGTTTAAATTTCAATCATTTTGGGGGAAGAGATGGTATATGGTTGCATGGATAAACTCTTTAGTGGTGATTTCTGAGATTTTGGTGCACCCATCACTGAGCGGTGTATGCTGTACCCAATATATAGTCTTTTATCCTTCATCTCCCCTCCCACCCTTCACCCAGTCCATTGTATCATCCTAAAGTCCATTGTATCATTCTAATGCCTTTGCATCTTCATTCATTAGCTCCCACTTATAAGTGAGAAGATATAATGTTTGGTTTTTCATTCCTGAGTTTCTTCACTTATAATAATGGTCTCCAACTCCATCCAGGTGCAAATGCCATGACTTCATTCCTTTTTATGGCTGAGTAGTATTCCATTGTGTGTGTAAGATACATAGATAGATAGGTAGATAGATAGGTAGGTAGGTAGGTAGATAGATAGGTATGTAGGTAGGTAGGTAGATAGATAGATAGATAGATAGATAGATAGATAGATAGATAGATAGATAGATATTTCACATACATGGGCCAACTTATATGAGCAGCATGTTCTTTTAGGACAAGGACTATGACTGCTCATTCATATACACTCAAGTTAGTGCATTGAATAAAGTGAAGACTGAATGAATTCACTAAAGGAACAACCAGCTGGCTTCAAACTGTACAGATTCATGTTCTGCCGTTGCTCCAAGTTCCACATTTATAAGAAGACAGGAAAAAGGTTTATACTTCCTTAGTGGCTGATCCTTTTAGTAATCACTCTGTGGAATTAGAGAAATATCTGTCTCCCCATTTCTTTTGGCTCCAAAGATCTAAATCCCTAAGAAGTGAGACTCTGTTCTCACGTCCACTTTACTGCCTACCCCATGAAACCTGCTGTGAGGGGAACATGGAGCAAGCTTACTTTCCCTAGGCTTATGTTTTCCTACAGGCCTTCCTGGACAACTTAGTTCTAACATTGTGTTCCCCAGTGACATTGACCAGCATTCAATTTGTCAAGTATTTTACTAAAGTTGTTTTTATTCAGTGAAAACAGATAGCAGTACAATATTATCTTTCATAGCATTTAAAATATAAAATGTAAGTAATGGAAAAATTATTTCCCTTTAAAGGAAGGGAATATAGAGATGAGTAATAACTTTCAATGAATAACTTTCATTATTCAATAATAATATTGAAATTATATAATTTCAATAATGAAATTATTCAATAATTTTCATTATTCAATAAAGTTATCCTTCAATAACTTTCAATGAATAAGTGTTCCATAAAAATATAGAATGAGATTCTGGACAGTAATTTTTCCTCCTACAAATGGTAAAACCAAAAAATGTAAAGCAGAGCACGAAGGCTTGCCATTATTTGTTCCACTGAAAACTTGAAACTAGTGTATTTTCAGTTAATAAAAACTATGTAAACACCTCTTTAATCTAGCATTTGTATATACATTGCACTGCTTTGAAATTCCACATTACCAATCAAGGCTTGACAGTAAAGTCATTCAAAAAGCACATGGCCCATCAGACATAGTATGTATTAATCACAACAATAAATTGTCCTCTTCCCTAGAAAATAAAGTTTATAAATTTTAAAGGTGTAACAATCTACCATGAAGTAAATTTTTTTTGAGGAGCTGCCAGAGGCTAGGTAAGTAGCCACTGTGCTTAGCACAAAGGACTGAATAAATAAGACACAATGACAAAGAAAATTGATGATTAAAGCAGTAAATCTTGCAGCTTGAATTTGCAGTATTCAAATCACTGATTGATTTTAACAATTAACTAATGGGCCAGTTAATGCACCAGGTCAACTGGGGTACTTATCATTTTCTCATCCATCTACTAGAATATAATATCCCTGGCTACAGTTTCTTTTTCTATCTTGTTTGTGGCTGCATCTCCTGAGCCCAGAATACTGCCTGGCCCAGAGTAACCATAATGAATGTCTGTTGAAAGAAAGAATTAATTCACTCACAAAATAATTCAGTTCATCTTACATTAGAAACCTGTAACAGGTTCTCTGATAGTTTGTAAGATGAAGATACTTGGTTATTGTGCACTGGAGATCATATGCTTGACGTGAAGAGCAGAATATCTGGAGTCATATTCCTTTGGTGTGAATCACACTCTGGAAAATCACCAGCTGTGTGACCCTGGATAAGTTTCATAACATCTTTGACCTTTGCTTTGTATATTTGTCATTTAGAAATGAGTAGTCATAATGTACTCCTTACAGTAATGTGTTAAGGTTAAATTATCTAATACATGTTCAGTGCTTAATATAATGCCAGGGCACGCTAAACAGCTGTTCTTGTTTGGAATAGTATTTTCACCATTTAATAACATTCAACTCATCTGAATTAACTCATGTCTCTAAAATCAATTGAAATTACTCTGGAAAATAAAAATTTTAAATACTGTAAAATCTTAGATATGGCAAAATGCCTAAGGCACAGTAAATTACAATCCAATTCACTGCAATTACAAAGAAACCTCCGGAAATTTGATTTCCAGTATTTGTAGCTGCTGCATTAGAGAGCTCTCCCTTTATCTCCTGTGCATCACTTTCTTAGCAAATGCTTTACAATCAGACAGGCAGTATCAAGTTGTTCTTTTTTCCTAAAAAGCGTGGATGAAAACAAAGACTCAGTGAAGGGCTAAAAAAAAAATTGAAAGAAAGATGTCCATGGGGCTCTTGCCTAGAGAGTAAGAGAAAACAGAATATACCTGAAGGGAGAATTTCATAACAATGCTACAGATGTTTCTTTTTATTCCAAATTGGAATTAAAGAAGTTAGATTACTTGTTTGTGTCCATTATGATTTTATATAGCAAAAACCCTAAAGACTCCACCAAAAAAAGTTGTTAGAACCAATAAATGAATTTAGGAAAAATGGAGGATACAAAGTCAACATGCAAAAGCAGTTATATTTCTATACATTAACAATGAACTATAAGAAAAAATTAGGAAGACAATCTCATTTATGGTAGAATAAAAAGAAAAAAATAATTAGGAATAAATTTAACCAAAAAGGTAAAATATCTATACACTGAAAACTGTAAAACATTGATGAAATAAAGAAGGTACAAATAAATGAAAAGATATTTCATGTTTATGATGGAAAGAATTAATATTGTTAAAATATACTTCTCAAATTGATCTACAGATTCAGTGCAATCTCTATTAAAATTCCAATTATATGTTTTTAGGAAACAAAAAAAATCCTAAAATACATATAGAACCACCAATAGCCAAAGAAATCTTCAGCAAAATATACAAAGCCAGAAACAGCATATTACCTGATTTCAAAACTTACTGGTACAAAGCTATAATAATCAAAACATGGGTAAATTTTATGATGAAGACGCCAAAAGCAATTGTAATAAAAGCAAAAATTAACAAATGGAGTTTAATTAAACTAAGGAGCCTCTGTGCAGCAAAGGAAACTATCATCAAAGTAAACAGAAAACTTACAGAATGGGAGAAAATTTTTGCAAACTATGCATCTGACAAAGGTCTAATATCCAGCATCTATAAGGAACTTAAACAAATTGACAAGAAAAAAAAAAAACCTCATTAAAAAGTGGACAAAGGACATAAACAGACACTTCTCAAAAGAAAACATACATGTGGCCAACAATCATATGAAAAAAAGTTCAATATCACTGATCATTAGAGAAATGTAAATCAAAACAACAATAAGTTACCATCTCACACCAGTCAAAATGGCTATTATTAAAAAGTCAATAACAGATACTAGCAAGATAGTAGAGAAAAAAGAAGGCTTATACACTGTTGGTGGGAATGTAAATTAGTTCAACCATTGTGGAAAACAGTGTGGCAATTTCTCAAAGACCTAAAGTCAAAAATATCATTTGATGTAGCAATTTCATTAATGGGTATATACCCAAAGGAATATAAATCATTCTATTATAATGACATATGCATATGTATGTTTATTGCAGCACTATTGACAATAGCAAAGACATGGCATCAACCCAAATGCCCATCAATAATAGACTAGATAAATAAAATGTGGTATATATATAACATGGAATACTATGCAGCCATAAAAAATAATGAGATCAAGTCCTTTGCAGGGCCATGGATGGAGCTGGAGGCCATTGTCCTTAGCAAAGTAATGCAGGAACAGAAAACCAAATACCATATGTTCTCACTTACAAGTGGAAGCTAAATGATGAGAACACATGGACACATAAAGGGGAATAACATGTGCTGGCGCCTATCAGAGGATGGAGGGTGGGAGGAGGTAGAAAATCAGGAAAAATAACTAATGGGCACTAGGCTTAAAACTTGGGTGATGAAATAATTAGTACAACAAAACCCGCATGACACACGTTTAGCTATATAACACAACTGCATATCCTGCACATGTGCCCCTCAAGTTAAAAGTTAAAAAAAATTAAAACAATGTGGTACTGACACACAAAACAAATAGATATATGAACCAATAAAACAGACTAGAGATCACAGAAATAAATCCACTCATCTATACTCAACTGATCTTTGACAAGGGTGCTAAGAATACCAATAGGGAAAGAAGAGTCTCTTCAATAAATGTTGAGAAAACTGGATATCCACATGAATAAAAACAAAGTTGGACCTTTATCCATACACAAAAACAAATTAAAATAGATTGAAGCTTATATATAAGACCCTAAACTATAAAATTACTAGAAGAAAACACAGGAGAAAAGCTTCTTGACATTGGCCTTGGCAAAGATTTTTGGATATGACCCAAGAAACACAGGAAGCATAAGCAAAAATAGACAAATGAGATTGCATCAAACTAAAAAGCTCCAGTACAACAAAAAATCAAAAGAGTCAAAGGACAAACTATGGAATGGGAGAGAATATTTGCAAACAATACTTCTGTACAAAGTTAATATCAAATATGTATAAATAATTCAAATGACTCAATAGCAAGACAACAAGCTAATTAAAAATGCACAAAGGACCTGAATAGACATTTATAAAAAGGAACCATACAAATGTCCAACAGATATATGAAAAGGTGTTCCTTTGATTTTTAGTGTTTTCAAGGAATAACACTCGTAAGTTTGGCCATTTTTGTACCCTTAGAAAATTGTGAACTATCCAGTCTGTCATTGATGGGCATTTGGGTTGGTTCCAAGTCTTTGCTATTGTGAACAGTGCCACAATAAACATATGTGTGCATGTGCCTTTATAATAGAATGATTTATAATCCTTTGGGTTCATACCCAGTAATGGGATTGCTGAGTTAAATGGTATTTCTATTTCTAGATCCCTAAGGAGTTGCCACACTGTCTTCCACAATGGTTGAATTAACTTATGCAGCCATAAAAAACGATGAGTTCATGTCCTTTGCAGGGACATGGATGAAACTGGAAACCATCATTCTCAGTAAACTGACACAAGAACAGAGAACCAAACACCATATGTTCTCACTCATAAGTGGGTGTTGAACAATGAGAACACACAGACACAGAGAAGGGAACATCACACATGAGGGTCTAGAGGGTGGGGGACTTGGGGAGGAATAGCAGGGGATGGGGGGATTGGGGAGGGATAGCATTAGGAGAAATACCTAATGTAGATAACGGGGTGATGGATGCAGCAAACCACCACCATGTCACGTGTATACCTGTGTAAGAAACCTGCACGATCTGCACATGTATCCCAGAACTTCAAGTATAATAAATAAATAAATAAATAAATAAATAAATAAATAAATGTTTGGGATGATGGACAAAAACAAAAAAAGAAAATTGTGAATTAGGCAATACAGAGGTAAGCGCTTTGTATCTGTCCTTCAGAAAACCTCCAGTCAAATCATAATATACAAATAAAATTTTTTGGAAATAAACACCACTTTGCTCTCTCCAGAACCAGGTATCTACACTGATAATTAGGGCTGTGGTCTTTAAGATTGCCACCACACTGGTGAGTGTGGTGAGGCAAGGTTAATTTAAAACCACATAAAGTTTTCCTGTTTTGTCAAGTCGCCATTTTTTGATCCAACATTTACTGTGTTTGCTGTAAATCTCTGACTGTTTTCCACAATTCTGACAAAGTTGATTCTAATAGTTTTGGAGGAAGTGTGTGTGTGTGTGTGTGTGTGTGTGTGCACGTGCGCGTGTATGTGTGTGTTTCTGTGGAGAGATGGACCCCTGGATCCCCTTACTGCACGATTTTTAATGACATTCTCCACACTCCTAGATGATCTTAAACATAGAGCCATTTAGCTTAACTCACCCTCGATCAATGAAATCACACATGATGTACAAACAAGAGAGCAAGAATGATATGCTTGTAGTTTTAAGCCACTAGGTTGGAGGCAGTTTGTTACACACATTTTTGGAGTATGAGCTGACTAATAATATACTCTGCATTGTGTTAAGAGTAAACATAGGGTACAGTAATGAGAGTAAGTGAGAAAAACATGTAACCAAATAATTGTATTTCTATCCACAAATTCTAGAATATGTAAATAATTGTAGTTTGCATTTGCATGCTTTGTTATTTTTAACATGTAATGAAAACATGTACATGTTTAGCTGAGTGAAATATGCTAAAATATATTGAGCTGAAATTTTCCAATATAAGATATTTCTCAAAGTGTGTATAGGACTCCAAAAATATAGGGTTAATGATGGAAAAATCCTAACACAAGTGTAATATAGTAAAAGGCTTGAAAAGAAAGAATAATTAAAATGTATAAAACTTTAAATTACAGCCAGGCATGGTGGCTCATGCCTGTATTTCCAGCACTTTGGGAGGCAGAGGTGGGCAGATCACCTGAGGTCAGGAGTTTGAGTCCAGCCTAACCAATATGGTGAAACCCAATCTCTACTAAAAATACAAAAAAAAAATTAGCTGGGTGTCGTGGCATGCACTGTAGTTCTAGCTACTTGGGAGGCTGAGACAGGAGAATTGCTTGAACCTGGGAGGCAGAGGTTGCAGTGAGCTAAGATCACACCACTGCACTCTAGCCTTGGGGACAGCGCCAGACTGAGAAAAGGAAAAAAAAAAAAAAAAACCTTTAAATTACGTAGAAAAGTTTCAAGAAGAGAGTGCCTACTTCATTAAGTAAGGTGTTTTTTTCTCCATGATATTGTATCAAAATAGGCATAGGTATAATGGAAAATAATTGTTGGCCTCTGTTAAAATATCCATTATTATGAAACTAAAAGACTGTTACATTTCAGAAATTTATGCATAATGTTCCAAGAATCAGACAGGAAAAAAATATGTCCTCGGTGGAGCTTATTTGAAATTTCTACTGTTTGATGCAAATACCTTTGGCTAATTGGGCAATTCGCTACCGCCAATGAATTTGTCAATTGATGAAAAAAAAATGGTATGTGAACATCTTTCAAGAAAATAAGATATGAAGCAATTATTCTTTTTAACTGGATCTTCTAAATGAAGCTTCCTTTCAACAGTAGTTTGTGAAGTTCTGTATAATTTCTTTTCACTTAGAACTACTAAATGAAATTTTACAACTACCATTGTTATATACACACATCATGGAAGCAGAACTCCATTTCTCATAAAAGTATCAACTTAAAGAAATTTTCAAGACATAGGCAGTATAATAAGATATAGAGAAAACAAAAAGGTAAAAAGTGGAAGGATGAAGTTAAAGTGTAGAGTATTTTTTTCTTTGCTTGAGTTTGTTTTTGTAATAAGTTATCAGTTTAAAGTAATGCATTGTAAGAAGTTATTGCAAACCTCAAATAACCTACAGCAAATACACAAATGATATATAGCAAGATATTAAAACACAAAATCAGAAATAATAACCTTCACATGAAGGAAGATAGGAAAAAACAAAGAGAAGACAACATAACAGCCAGAAAAGAACAAAGTGGCAGGAGTATGTCCTTATTGTCAATAATAATATTAAATGTAAATGGACTAAGCTCTCCCATCAGAAGACAGAGTGATTCAATGGATAAAGAAACAAGACCCAACCATCTGTTACCTATAAGGCACACACTTCATCTATAAAGACACATAGACACTAAAAACAAAGGGATGGAAAAAGATATTTCATGAAAATGGAAACCAAAAAGGGGTAGAGATGTAGATACATACTTATAAAGAAAAACTAGATTTCAAGATGAAAAATAAAAAGAGACAAAGAATGATGATGACAATGATTCTTTTATATAATGATAAAGGGCTCACTACTGCAAGATGATATAATGATTATAAATGTAAATACATACCAAACTGGAGCATCCAGATATATAAAGGAAATATTATTAGAACTAAAGATAGAGATACATTACAATAAAAGAATAACTAGAGTCTTCAACACTCCACTTTCAGCAATGGATAGATCACTTAGACAATATTTTTTTAATTAAACCAAATTTAAAGTTTTATTTTAGGTTCAGGGGTATATTTGAAGGTTTGTTACACAGGTAAACTCATGTCACAGGGGTTTTGTTGCACACATTATTTCATCACCAAGTTATTAAGCCCAGTATCCAATAGTTATCTTTTCTGCTCCTCACCATTTTCCCACCATCCACCCTCAAGTAGACCCCAGTGTCTGCTGTTCCCTTTTTTGTGTTCATAAGTTCCCGTAATTTAGCTCCCAATTATCAATGAAAACGTGGTGTTTGGTTTTCTGTTTCTGTGGTAGTTTGCTAAGGGAAATAGCCTCCAGTTTCATCCATGTTCTTGAAAAAAAAAAATGATCTTCTTCCTTTTTATGGCTGCATAATATTCCATGGTGTATATGTACTACCTTTTCTTTATCCAGTATGTCATTGATGGGCATTAAGGTTGATTCCATGTCTTTGCTGTTGTGAACAGTGCTGCAATGAACATTCAAGTGCATATGCCTTAATGGTAGAGTAATTTATATTCCTTTGGGTACATACTGAGTAATGAGATTAAAATGGTACATAACCATTTTTGGTATGTACTTTGGTTATATATCCAGTATTGCTGAATAAAATGGTATTTCTGCTTTTAGCTCTTTGAGAAATCATCATACTGCTTTCCACAATGATTGAACTAATTTACACTCCCATCAACAATGTATAAGTGTTCCCTTTTCTCCACAGCCTTGTCAGCATTTGTTTTGACTTTTAAATGGTAGTAACCATTCTCACTGGTATGAAATAGTATCTCATTGTGGTTTTGATTTGAATTTCTCTAATAATCAGTGATACTGAGCTTTTTATCAAATGCTTGTTGGCTGCACATATATCTTCTTTTGAAATATTTATTCATGTCCCTTGCCCCCTTTTTAACAGGGTAGGTTTTCTCTTGTAAATTTGTTTAAGTTCCTTATAGATTCTGGATATTAGATCTTTTTCAGATACATAGTTTGCAGATGTTTTCTCCTATATTGTAGGTTTTATATTCTGTTGATAGTTTCTTTTGCTGTGGAGAAACTCTTAAGTTTATTTAGATCCTATATGTCAAATTTTGCTTTTGTTGCAATTGTTTTTGATGTCTTCATCATAAAATCTTCACTCATTTCTATGTGCAGGATGGCATCGCCTAGGTTGTATTCCAGGGATTTTATAGTTTTTGGTTTTACATTTAAGTCTTTAATCCATCTTGAGTTGATTTTTATATATAGTGTAAGGAAGAAGTCCAGCTTCAATCTTCTGCATATGGCTAGCCAGTTAGCACCATTTATTGAATAGAGGGAGTCTTTTCTCCGTTGCTTGTTTTTGTCACCTGTGTCAAAGATTAGATGGTTGTAGGTGTGTGGTCTTATTTCTGGCCTCTCTACTCTGTTCTATTAGTCTATATGCCTATTTTTGTGCCAGTATCATGCTGTTTTGGTTACTGTAACCTGTAGTATAGTTTGAATTGCAGTAACCTGATACCTGCAGTTTTGTTCTTTTTGATTGGGATTGCCTTGGCTATTCGGGCTCTTTTTCAGTACCATATTAATTTTAAAATAGTTTTTTCTAGTTCTGTGAAGAATCTCATTGGTAGTTTGATAGGAATAGCATTGAATCTGTAAATTGCTTTGGGCAATATGGCCATTTTAAGGATATTGATTCTTCCTATCCATGAGCATGGGATGTTTTGCCATTTGATTATGCCTTCACTGATTTTTTTGAGCAGTGTTTTGTAATTCTCACTCTAGAGATCTTTTACCTCCCCAGTTAGCTGTATTTGTATTACTAAGACAATAAATTATCAAAGAAACATTGGACTTAATCTGCAATAGAGACCAAATGGACATAATAGATTTTTACAGAACATTTTACCCACTGACTACAGAATACACATTCTGTAGCTTTTCCCTAATCACCATCACTTCCATTTTACTAATCCCCAATTCCTGTATGCTTGGCACAGCTTTTCTTGCCCAGCTCATCACTCTAAATTATGAATCAATCATAATTCAGCATTTTCTACATCTAAAAACCTGTTAGTTAAATATTTATTCCCTCCTTAAATCATCTCTTTGAAAAAATTTACTGTAAAATACAGGAGAAAATGTCTTCCTTATCAAAGACAAAAGGGCACTGACTCTAGATTTTCTGCACATTTATTATGGTGTGAGTAATGTGCAAAACCTCAGTACTCTAATATGCTGCTTCAGTCATTGGCAGAAAGGTAGTTTAAAGCTCTAAAGTTTTTAGGAGGCCAGGAAAACAGATATAACCTTGGTGGTTTATAATCCATAAACATATATATGAATATATGCAACTAAATATATGTTTAGTTTTATGCAATTTAAATTTTTGTTGATATTATAAATGTTTCATTATATGAACTATTTTATTGTTGGGCTATAAATAAAGTCATTAAAGTTTATGCTATGTGTATTTCATCACAGTAAACAGGAAAAATTAATATTTTGAAATGCATGTTTAAGCAGTAAAATCATACATAAAAATAAAGAACTATTACCACAAAAATCAAAATGAGGTTTATTTTTGCAGGGAAAAGAAGGAGAGCATAGTGATTGGTATGATGTACAAGGGAGCTTTTTAATGCAGTCAATATACACTAAGGATCAATTTGTGATACATTATTGAGCTATTTGTTTGCTGAACTTTTTGTATGTATGTGATGTTTTCATGATAAGGTTAAATTTTGCTGTGAATGAATTTAAATCTTCTAAAAATTAAAATACAAAGGATAAATAATGATGTAGAAAAATATTTCCTACATGTAAAGAACAAATGATTTCTAAATCACCAGGATTACATCTTGGTGCTCTAAGGATTTCCTGGATTCCTAAAAACCTTAGAGCTTTAAGCTATCTTTCTGCCAGTGCTGAAGCAACATATTAGAGTATTGAGGTTGTTCATTACTAGCTGCATAATAAATGTGCAGAAAATCTAGAGTCAGTTTCCTCTTGTCTTTGATAAGGGAGACATATCCTTCTATATTTTCCACTAAAGTTTTTTCAAAGACACAGTTTAAGGAAGGAATATATATTTAATAAATTGGTCCTTAGATGTAGAAAACACTGAATTATGGTTTATGTACAATTTAAAGGGATGAGCTGGGCAAGAAAGTCTGTGCCAGGCTTATAGGAATTGGGGTTTAGTAAAATGAAAGTGGTGGTGATTAGAGAAAAGATCTTCACAGTACCACTCTCATTTTCTTCTTCTTTCTCACCTCTGTTTTCACTTTTCTGGACAAGGAAAATCTCTCTCCCAACCAATACTGGTGTGTGGAGAGGAACAGGTATCAGGGCAAAAAGCACTTCTAAGAGATAAGAGCTGGACTAATTCTAGGACAGAGTTAGCAAAATAAAGCTCCATTAACTGAAAAGCTATACATCATGAATAAGAAATGCACCAAGCACAAACACAAACCAAAAAGAAAGTCTATGTTCAAATGGCCCTAGAGCCAATATATTGTTAAAGCAGAACATCATTGCAAAATGGATTGGAACACCATGGATACAAATAATGTGAATATCATATGATATCTATCTGCCAAAGTAGGCAACAAAAAAACCTGGATAATTTTAGCTCCAATAAACCTGTGAAAAATATTAAGAATCTCCAATTAAATTTAAAATATTGAGTAAAATAGAAAACAATAACAATATTTTAGAATTGTAATCAAAGAGTTTTTAATTCCCAATGTAATTTTTAAAACAAAGTTAATGTTTAAGGCTTCTGAAAATTGTCAATGAATAGAAAACTTACCCATTAAAATATTTAAATTCTTTTTCAGATGTTATTGCTACCTTCTACTAATTGAGGTTCCTGAGATTGTAGCTTAAGCCATTACTAGAAATGGTGCTGTCATGCAAAAATGTGCTAAGATAATTATGTAATAAATAAATCAAGAATACACATTTAGCTTTCAACATTCCAATCAATTATCTAGAACAGAGAGATTCTTATTTTTAAGCCATATCCAGAAACAAGGGCATCTTTTTATAGGATATATATTTTTCACATTGGAAAAAAAAAGTAGCCCTGATTTTGGTAATACTTCTATTCCCTGATCAAAACACTTTTGACCAACATATTTTCATCAGCAACTTTGACGTTTTAATTTGACTCATATGTAAGTTATAATTAAGGATATAATTGAGAAGGATTAGAAAGATGTCAAAATATCTTCTAGAGAGTTTGACAAAGCCAATGTCAGAAAGAATGTTAACGATCAACTAGTGGAAGTCATAAAATACAAGTAAGCATTATCAAAGTCATCATATTTTTAAAAATTCATTCTAGTTTATTCAGTATTTCTACCTTAAGTAACACACACAAATGATATGCTTTTTCATGCTCACAGAATGACATTTAAAATAATGTTAATTATGAAATTGTTCTTAATAGTATAAAATTGAAGGCAGTCAAAAATCCATCAATAGATCCCATAAATAATATTCAAATTTATACAATAAAATAATATAAAGACATTAAAACACATACGTTGGATATGTATGTACACAAGGAAAAATAACCAAGGTATGCTGAATAAAAATAATTGTAGAATATTATGATGTACCCTCCATTTTTATAATGCTTATGTATATTAATATACATATAAAAATGTTTGGGGGCTTTTTCATTAAATCATTTATGATTGTCTGGGAGATGAGTTCTCCAAAGAGTTTCACTGTCTGTATTATATATCTTAATAATATTTGAATTTTATGTAAATTTATATTGTGGTTAGGGGAAAAGACGAAAAAAGAAGGTATTATTATATTTAATGTCTAGTTGAGTTTACAATATGCTAGTGGTGGAGTTGAACAGTACTTTACGTAGAACCTATATCAGATTGTGTCCATGGCACAATTAGGCTCGTGTCTTTCTCAGGGTGCACAGTTCATTGACTTTCATAATAAGGCTTGAGAAAACAGTTGTAATTATTTTGGGTACCTGGACATCATCTTCCTCTAACAAAAAGAAGTAAAATAATTTTGTCCACAAAACAGATTTAAAAATAATGTTATTGTGGTATAATCTTTTTGAAATAATAATTTCATTATAATAGTATTTTATAGAAATGTGAGAACCTCACTATTTTAACTGATGGAAACTGTTGATACAACATTCAACTTGCAGAGTTAATACAAGAAAAAAAATGTTACCAGGAAACTGATTTATATGGGCCTCTCTACAGTTATTATCCTCTGTGAACACTGTTATGGCTTCTCTCACCATGAATTAGTTTCCTATGGCTTTTATATAAAGTAAAATTTATCTAAATTAAGCCATTCTTCATGTGCTGCTTTGTGGCTGGATTCATTCATCCATCCATGTTGTGGTGAGAAGCAGTGATTAATTTATCTTCAAAATAGTATAGGATTTCTTTTGCATGAATATACACATGCAATTATTTTTCTGTTAATGGCATTTGGGTTTCTTCTGTTGAGACATTTATTAATAATACTGTTATGAATGTTCTTGCAAATGCATTTTGGTAAAAATATATGCACATTTCTTATGAGTACATACAGGTAACACAACTAGATAATAAGATTACATTGATTTAACTTTAGTATAGAATGCCAAATAGTTACAAAGCAGTTATGGTACCAATTTACATGCTGACCAGCTGCAGCAAAACTTATGTATTTTAGGGAACAGCATATATAATATTAGTGTGATTTCATGTGTTCCTTAAATATTTGAATGAATTTGCTGGTAAAGCCAAATGCATTTTGAGTTTGTTATGATAGTAGGTTTTGAATCACAGCTTCAATTTCTTTATAACATAAAGAACAATTCTAATTTTTATTTATTCTTACTCAGTTTGGTTAAATGGTTTCTTCAAGGATTTGATTTGAGTTGTCAAATTATTGTCATAACATTGTTTATATAACATCTTTCTGTAACCTTTTAACAACAATAGAATCTACAGAAAGGTACCCGTTTTGATTCTAATACTGTTCATTTGTGTCTTCTTTTCCTGTGATTTAGGAGTTTATCATTGTTGTTTTTCAAAAGAAACAACTTTCGGTTTTATTTTATTACATGATTGTTTTATATTTATTGTACTTCTTTATGTCTCATTTTTTCTTCTTTTTTGGGTTTAATTTGGTGACTTTTTTAGCTCATTAAGATAAATACGTAGATTATTGATTTTAAGCCTTCTTTTCTAATGTAAACACCTAAATCTATACAATTTTATCCATGCCTGACTTTAGTTGTATCCCATATATTTTTATATGCCAACTATCTTGTCATTTATTTTCAATAATTTTCTAATATTCATCATGATTATTTCTTGATATATAGATTATTTATAACTATAAAGTTAATAAAATGTTAAATGATTTTTTCCCTTTATCTTTTTGATACTGATTGTTAATTTAATTCTACTCTCTGCAAAGACCATAATCTCCTTTAAAATGTTTTGAAATGTGTTTCGTTATTCATAATATGGTTAACATTGATAACTTTCCAAGTACACTTGAGAAGACTATGTATTGTAATATGGCACAGTTTTCTATATATGCCAATTAGGTCAAGTTCATTAATGGTATTCTTTAATCCCAATCAAAACCCAGCAAAGTTTGTTTGTTTATCCATAAAATCTGACTCTAACCTGGGAAAAACAGAAAAGGCTACACCCATCTCAATGTATATTATTACTCTTGGTACCTTGGCTTCAAAAGTACTGACTTATTTTACTGCCTTTTGATGTTCTTTGGGTTTTATCAAGCTTTTATAGCTGTTTGTAGTGGGAGGGTTGTTGTGATATAAGTTTCTCTACCAAAACTGAAAATGGAACTCCCACCTCAACCACCACATTTTTATTGTTGGTATTATTATTTCTAATAGAATGAATAATTTTAAAAAATAGAACAAAAGAAATAAAGAATTTTTCTTATTATGCTTTAAGTTCTGGGGTACATGTACAGAATGTGCAGGTTTGTTACATAGGTATACATGTGCAATGGTGGTTTGCTGCACTCATCCACCTGTCAGCAACATTAGGTATTTCTCCTAATGCTATTCCTCCCCTAGTCCACCACCCCGCAACAGTCCCTGGTGTGTGATGTTCCCCTCCCTGTGTCCATGTGTTCTCATTGTTCAACTCCCACTTATGAGTGAGAACATATGGTGCTTGGTTTTCTGTTAGTGTATATGTGCCACATTTTCTTTATCCAGTCTATCATTGATGGAGATTTGGTTGGTTCCAAGTCTTTGCTATTGTGAACGCTGCTGCAATAAACATACGTGTGCATGTGTCTTTATAGTAGAATGATTTATAATTTGGGGGGTATATACCCAGTACTGGGATTACTGGGTTAAATGGTATTTCTAGTTTTAGATCCTTAAGGAATCACCACACTGTCGTCCACAATGGTTGAACTAATTTACACTCCCACCTACAGTGTAAGGGCGTTCCTCTTTCTCTACATCCTCTCCAGCATCTATTGTTTCCTGACTTTTAATGATCACCACTCTAAATGGCATGAGATGGCATCTCATTGTGGTTTTGATTTGCATTTCTCAAATGACCAGTGATGATGAGCATTTTTTCATATGTTTGTTGGCTGCATACATGTCTTCATTTGAAAAGTGTCTGTTCATATCCTTTGCCCACTTTTTGATGGGGTTGTTTGATTTTTTCTTGTAATTTTGTTTAAGTTCCTTGTAAATTATTAGCCCTTTGTCAGATGGATAGATTGCAAAAGATTTCTCCCATTCTATAGGTTGCCTGTTAACTTTTATTATGGTTTGTTTTGCTTTGCAGAAGCTCTGGAGTTTAATTAGATCCCATTTGTCAATTTTAGCTTTTGTTGCCATTGCTGTTGATGTTTTAGTAATGAAGTCTTTGCCCATGTCTATGTCCTGAATGGTATTGCCTAGGTTTTCTTCTAGGATTTTTATGATTTTAGGACTTATGTTTAAATCTTTAATCCATGTTGAGTTAAATTTTATGTAAGGTGTAAGAGAAGGATCCAGTTTCAGTTTTCTGCATATGGCTAGCCAGTTTTCCCAACACCATTTTTTAAATAGGGAATCCTTTCCCCATTGCTTGTTTTTGTCAGGTTTGTCAAAGATCAGATGGCTGTAGATGTGTGGTGTTATTTTGGAGGCTTCTGTTCTGTTCCATTGATCTATATATGTGTTTAGATACCAGTACCAAACTGTTTTTGTTACATGTAGCCTTGTAGTATAGTTTGAAGTCAGGTAGCATGATGCCTCCAGCTTTATTCTTTTTGGTTAGGATAGTCTTGGCTATATGGGCCCTTTTTTGATTCCATATGAAATTTAAAGCAGTTTT
Organism: Cheracebus regulus; assembly: GCA_963574635.1. Taxonomy (NCBI): domain Eukaryota; kingdom Metazoa; phylum Chordata; class Mammalia; order Primates; family Pitheciidae; genus Cheracebus; species Cheracebus regulus. The sequence continues at coordinate 9,953 of CAUYQU010009235.1, read as the reverse complement.
TTTCTAATTCTGTGAAGAAATTCAATGGTGGCTTGATGGAAATAGCATTGAATCTATAAATTACTTAAGGCAGTATGGCCATTTTCATGCTATTGATTCTTTCTATCCATGAGCAGTCGTTTGTAGTTCTCCTCGAAGAGGTCTTTCACATCCCTTGTAAGTTGTATTCCTAGGTAATTTATTCTCTTTGTAGCAATTGTGAATGGGAGTTCACTCATGATTTGGCTCTCTCCTTGTCTATTATTGGTGTATAGGAAGGCTTGTGATTTTTGCACGTTAATTTTGTGTCCTGAGACTTTGCTGAAGTTGCTTCTCAGCCTAAGGAGATTTTGGGCAGAAATGATGAGGTTTTCTAAATATGCAATCATGTCATCTGCAAACAGAGATAATTTGACTTCCTCTCTTTCTTTCTTTCTCTTGCCTGATTGCCCTGGCCAGAACTTCCAATACTCTGTTGAATTGGAGTGGTGAGAGAAGACATCCTTATCTACTGACAGTTTACAATGGGAATGCTTCCAGCTTTTGCCCATTCAGTATGATATTGGCTGTGGGTTTGTCATAAATAACTCTTCATATTTTGAGAAACGTTTCATCAATACCTAGTTTACTGAGTGTTTTTAGCATGAAAGGGTGTTGAATGTTATCAAAGGCCTTTTCTGCAGCTATTGAGGTAATCATGTGGTTTTGTCATTGGTTCTGTTTATGTTAGGGATTATGTTTGTTGATTTGCATATGTTGAACCCACCTTGCATCCCAGGGATGAAGCCAACTTGATTGTGATGGATAACCTTTTTGATGTGCTGCTAGATTCAGTTTCCAGTATTTTATTGAGGATTTTTGCATCGATGTTCACCAGGGATATTGGCCTAAAATTTTCTGTTCTTTTTTGTTGTTGTGTCTCTGCTAGGTTTTGGAGTCAGGAGGATGCTAGCCTCATAAAAAGAGTTAGGAAGGAGTCCCTCTTTTTCCTATTGCTTAGAATAGTTTTGGATGGAATGGCACCAGCTTTTCTTTGTACATCTGTGCATCTGGTCCTGAGCTTTTTTTGGTTGGTAGGCTATTAATTAGTGCCTCAATTCAGAACTTGCTATTGGTCTATTCAGGGATTTGACTTCTTCCTGGTTTAGTCTTGGGAGGGTGTAAATGTCCAGGAATTTACCCATTTCTTCTAGATTTTCTAGTTTATTTACATAGAGGTGTTTATAGTATTCACTGATGTTAGTTTGTATTTCTTTGGGGTCAGTGGTGATATCACCTTTATCACTTTTTATTGTGTCTATTTGAGTTGTGTCTATTTGAGTCTTCTCTCTTTTATTGTGTCTATTTGAGTCTTCTCTCTTTTATTCTTTGTTACTCTGGCTGGCAGTCTATCCATTTTGTTAATCTTTTCAAAAAGCCACCTACTAGAATAATTGATTTCTTTGAAAGATTTTTTGTGTCTCTATCTCCTTCAGTCCTGCTCTAATCTTAGTTATTTCTTTTCTTCTGCTAGCTTTTGAATTTGTTTGCTCTTGCTTATCTAGTTATTTTAATTGTGATATCAGTGTGCTGATTTTAGATCTTTCCTGCCTTCTGTGGGCATTTAGTGGTACAGATTTTCCACTAAACACTGCTTTATCTGTGTCCCAGAGATTCTGGTATGTTGTATCTTTGTTCTCTTTGGTTTCACATAACTTATTTATTTCTGCCTTAATTCCGTTATTTACCCAGTAGTCATTCAGGAGCAGGTTGTTCAGTTTCCATGTAGTTGTGCAGTTTTGAGTGAGTTTCTTTATCCTGAGTTCTAATTTGATTGCATTATGGTCTGAGAGACTGTTATGATTTCTATTCTTTTGCATTTGCTGAGGAGTGTTTTACTTCCAGTTATGTGGTTAGTTTTAGAATAAGTGCAATATGGTGAGAAGAATGTACATACTATTGATTTGGGGTGGAGAGTTCTGTAGATGTCTATTAGGTCCACTTGGTCCAGAGCTTAGTGCAAGTCCTAAATTTCCTTGTTAATTTTCTGTTTTATTGATCTGTCTAATATGGACAGTGGGGTGATAAAGTTTCCCACTATTATTGGGTGGGAGTCTAAGTCTCTTTGTAGGTCTCTAAGAACTTGCTTTATGAATCTGGGTGCTCCTGTATTGGGTGCATATGTATTTAGGATAGTTAGGTTTTCTTGTTGCATTGATCCCTTTACCAGTATGTAATGCCCTTCTTTGTCTTTTTGATCTTTGTTGGTTTAAAGTCTGTTTTATCATAGACTAGGATTACAACCTGTGTTTTTTTCTTTCTTTCCATTTGCGTGATAAATCTTCCATCCCTTTATTTTGAGCCTATGTGTGTCTTTTCATATGAGATGGGCCTCCTAAATATAGCACACCAATGGGTCTTGACTCTTTACCCAATTTGCCAGTCAGTGTCTTTTAATTGGGGCATTTAGCCCATTTACATTTAAAGTTAATATTATTGCGTGTGAATTTGATCCTGTCATTATGATGCTAGCTGGTTATTTTGCCCATTAGTTGAAGCAGTTTCTTCATAGTGTTGATGGTCTTTATATTTTGGTATACTTTGCAGTGGCTGGTACTGGTTTTTCCTTTCCATATTTCATTCTTTCTTCAGGAGTACTCGTAAGGTAGGCCTGGTGGTGAGAAAATCCCTCAGCATTTGCTAGTCTGTAAAGGATTTTATTTCTCCTTCACTTATGAAGCTTAGTTTCACTGGATATGAAATTCTGGGTTGAACATTCTTTTCTTTAAGAACGTTGAGTGTTGGCCCCCACTCTCTTCTGACTTGTAGGGCTTCTGCAGAGAGATCTGCTGTTAGTCTTACAGGCTTTCTTTCGTGGGTAACCCAACCTTTCTCTCTGGCTGCCCTTAACATTGTTTCCTTTGTTTCAACCTTGGTGAATCTGACGATTAAGTTTCTTGGGGTTGCTTTTCTCAAGGAGTACCTTCGTGGTGTTCTCTGTATTTCCTGAATTTGAATGTTGGCCTGTCTTGCTAGAGTGGGGAAGTTCTCCTGGATAATATCCTGAAGTGTGTTTTCCAACTTGGTTTCATTCTCCCTGTCACTTTCAGGTATACCAATCAAACATAGGTTTGATCTCTTCACATAGTGGCATATTTCTTGGAGGCTTTGTTCATTCCTTTTTATTCCTTTTTCTTTAATCTTATCTTCATGCTTTATTTAATTAAGTGAATCTTCAATCTCTGATATCCTTTATTCTGCTTAATTGATTAAGCTGTTGATACTTGTGTATGCTTCACAAAGTTCTCATGCTGTGCTTTTCAACTCTGTCAGGTCATTTATGTTCTCTAAACTGGTTATTCTAGTTAGCAGTTCCTGTAACCTTTGATCAAGATTCTTATCTTCCTTGCATTGGGTTAGAATATGCTTCTTTATCTTGGAGGAGTTTTGTTATTAACCACATTCTGAAGTCAGTTCATCAAACTCATTCTCCATCCAGTTTTATTCCCTTGCTGGTGAGGAGTTGCAGTCTTTTGGAGGAGAACAGGCATTCTGGTTTTTGGAATGTTTAGCCTTGTTGCACTGTTTTTTCCTCATCTTCATGGATTTATCTACCTTTGGTCTGTGATGTTGATGACCTTCGGATGGTGTTTTTGAGTTGTCCTTTTTGCTGATGTTGATGCTATTGTTTTCTGTTTGTTAGTTTTCCTTCTAATACTTGGACCCCTGTGCAGGTCTGCTGGAGTTTGCTGGAGGTTCACTCCAGAACCAGTTTGCCTGGGTATCGTGAGTGGAAGCTGCAGAACAGCAAAGATTGCTGCCTACTCCTTCCTCTGGAATCTTCATCCCAGAGGGGCAACTGCTAGATGCCAGACAGATTTCTCCTGTATGAGGTGTCTGTTGACCCTTGCTGGGAGGTGTCTTCCTATCAGGAGGCACAGGGGTCAGGGAGCCACTTGAGGAGGCAGTCTGTCCCTTAGCAGAGCTTGAGCTCTGTGCTGGCAGATCCACTGCTCTCCAGAGCCGGCAGGCAGGAACGTTTAAGTGTGCTGAAGCTGCGCCCACAGCCACCCCTTCTCCCAGGTGCTCTGTCCCATGGAGATGGGAGTTTTATCTATAAGCCCCTAACTGAGGCTGCTGCCTTTCTTTCAGAGATGCCCTGCCAAGAGAGGAAGAATCTAGAGAGGCAGTCTGCCTGCAGCGGCTTTGCAGCACTGTGGTGGACTCTGCCCAGTCCAAACTTCCCAGCAGCTTTGTTTACAATGTGAGGGGAAAACCGCCTACTCAAGCTTCAGTAATGGCAGATGCCCCTCTTCCCACCAAGCTTGAGTGTCCCAGGTCGACTTCAGACTGCTGTGGTGGCAATGAGACTTTAAAGCCAGTGGATCTTAGCTTGTTGGGCTCTGTAGGGGTGGGATCTGCTAAGCAAGACCACTCGTCTCTCTAGCTTCAGCCCCCTTTACAGGGGAGTGAAAGGTTCTGTCTTGCTGGCATTCGAGGTGCCACTGGGGTATGAAAAAGAAAAACTCCTGCAGCTAGCTCAGTGTCTGCCCAAATGGCTCCTTACCTTTGTGCTTGAAACCCAGAGCCCTGGTGGTGTAGGCACCCGAGGGAATCTGCTGGTCTGCGGGTTGCAAAGACAGTGTGGAAAGTGTAGTATCCGGGCCAGATACCTCTGTCCCTCATGGCACAGTCCCTCATGTCTTCCCTTGACTAGCGGAGTGAGTTACTGGACCTCCTGTGTTTTCTCGGTAAGGTGATGCTCCACCCTGCTTCTGCTCATCCTCTGTGGGCTACACCAACTACCTAACAAGTCCCAGTGACATGAGCCAGGTACCTCATTTGGAAAAGCAAAAATCACCCACCTTCTGCTTTGGTCTTGTTGGGAGCTACAGACCAGGGTTGTTCCTATTCAGCCATCTTGCCCGGGAATCCTCTCATTCATTTTTTGCATTTACATTAAACATTAGTTATTTAACAGAGCTGTGATTATATAACTTGGTGTGGGGCTATTAAGCAATTTTCTGGTAATCCCAGCTACTTGGGAGGCCGAGGCAAGGAATCATTTGACACATGTTAGTTTTAGTTTTCCTGAAAGTCATAGATACAAAATGTACTTGGCTATCTGGGTTAAGTACCAATACAAAACACTTGTCTTTGGTTTTGTTGCTCTCTAATCTTTTTCTCACAAAATTTTATTAACAAGCTTAATTTTTACAATCGGGCATTTTATGTGTCTATCCAGATGCAAGTATGACCAAAAAAAACCCAAAAAAACAAAATTACAAGCTGCATAACATATCTGAAATAACCATTACTTTTCCTAAAATGTTATTAAAATAATTCTTGGCCAGGCACAGCGGCTCACGCTTGTAATCCCAGCACTCTGGGAGGCCAAGGCAGGTGGATTACCTGAGGTCAAGAGTTCGAGACCAGCCTGGCCAACGTGGTGAAACCCTGCATCTACTAAAAATACAAAAATTCGCTGCATATGGCTTTTGAAAAATGTGTATTGACTTGTGTCTACAATTATAGTATCATACAGAATAGCTCCACTGCCCTAAAAATCCTGTGCCTCCCCCTATTTATCCCTTCTATGCTGTAACTCCTGGTAATTCCTGACCTCTTTATTGTCTCAAATTTTCTCTTTTACAGAATCATATACTTGTAATATCATAGTATGCAGCCTTTTCAAATTGTCTGATTTTACTTAGTCACTAAGGTTTCTCTGTATCTTTGCATGGCTTTAAAGCTCATATTTTTAACATTGAACAATATACCGTTGTCTGGATATACCTCAGTTTATTCATTCACCTACTGAAAGACATCTTGGTGGCTCTCATGTTTCAGAAATTATGAATAAAGCTGTCAAAAGCATCTGTATGAAGCTTTTTGTCAAGATATGTTTTCAGCTCATTTGGGCAGATACCAAGGAGAACAATCTGGATTTTATTTTAGGAGTATATTTAGTTTTATTAAAACTGCCAAACTGTCTACCAAAGAGGTTGTACCACTTTGCATTCTCACCAGCAATGAATGGGAGTTTCTGTTTATCCACAAACTCACCAGCCTGTGTTATAGTCACAGTTTTGAATTTGGGCCATTCTGATAGATTTGTAGTAATATCACATTGTTTTAATTTGCAAATTCTCTAATGGCATTTGATAATGAACAACTTTTAATATGTGTATTTGCCACCAGTATATAGTCTTTGGTGAGGTATCTGTTCAGCGGTCTTTTGTCCATGTTTAATAAGGCAGTTTTATTATTATTATTATTGAGATTTAAGAGTTTCTTATATGTTTCGGATGAGCTCTTTATCACGAGTCTTTTGAAAATATTTTCCTGCAGTTTGTGGCTTTTCTTCTCATTCTGTTGACATTGTCTTTTGCAAATAAGTGTTTAATTTTAATAAAGTCCAGGTTATCAAATATTTCTTTCATGCATCATGCCTTTGTTTTTATACCTAAAAATCATTGCTGTACTCAAGGTTACCTAGATATTCTTATATGTTATCCTATAGGAGTTTTTCCAGTTTTGTATTATACATTTAGGTGTGTGATCAATTTTGAGTTAATTTTTGTTAAAGGTGTAAGGTCTATGTCTAGATTATTATTATTTTTATTATTATTATTATTTGCTGTATCAGTGTTTCATTTCCAGCAGCATTTTTTTTAAAAAGACTACCTTTAAGAATGATGTCAGCATGATGAAGGAATAGGAGTTTCCAGTATTTGTCTCCATACAGAAACCAAATTGAATAACCATTCAGACACAAAAGACCTTCATATAAACTAAGGAATCCAGGTGAGACATTACAGCATCTGAGTGGAGCACGTTAAAAATATAAAAGTAGAACTACCATATAATGTAGCAATCCCACTGCTAGGTATATATTGAAAAGAATTGAAATCAGGATCTCAAAGAGATATTATTACTCCCATGTTCATTGCAGCAATATTCACAATAGCTAAGATGTGGAAACAACCTAAATGCTCATGGACAGATGAAGGAATGTAGAAAATGTGGTATATGCATACAATAGAATACTATTCAGACTTTAAAAGAGGAAATTCTGCAATATGACATAATGTGGATGGACATTGGCAATTTTATGCTAAGTGAGATAAGACAGGCCAGAAATACAAGTACTGTATGATTACACTGAAATGAGGTACCTAAAAAAGTCCTATTTATAAAATCAAAGACTGGAATGGTGGTTACTGGGCCCTGGAGGGAGGGAAAATGGTAAGTAGTTGTCAACAGGTATAAAGTTTTGGTTAAGTAAGAAAAATAAGCTCTAAAGATATGCTCTGCAACATTACATCTGTAGTCAATGATAAAGCATTGTACATTTAAAATTTCTTAGAAGGATAAATCTCCCATGTTAAGTGTTCCTATCCTAGTGAAATAAAAATTTTAAAAACTAATTTTAATCCATTTTAAGTCTAATGCACTGCTTTTCTATATTTCACTGTAGATAGGAATCATCCGGGATCTTAATAAAATGGAGAATCTGGTTTTAGTGAGTCAGAACTAGGGCTTGATATTTTTTGCTTCTTAAAAACAGGTGATGCCTCTGCAGCTGGTCTATTGACAATAAATTGTTTAGCAAAGAACTTAACAGTGATTCTAAAACCTTACTGCTCAAAGGAATTAACCTGGAGAGCTTAAAAATAAACAGATATCTGCATCCTACTCCCAGAGGTTCTGATTTAATTGATCTGGAGTGTGGCATGGGCATCAGAAAATTTAGAAAGATCACAATTGATTCTGGTGTGAAGCCAAGACTACAAATCACAGTCTGTTTCACTCCTCTCTGAACTAGGATATTTTTTGTTATGATAGAATGGAAGTAAGTTAGGAATAACTATTTCAAAAGCAATAGAGAAAACGGCTTTCACTTGAGCATAATGACAATTGAAATAAGGCAGGAGGAACATCTGATTCTAGGCATGCCCAGTTCTACTGCTAGCATGCTAGGATCCTACTACTGTCAGTATTGTCCCAAAACGATTCATTTGGGAGTAGAAATGCAGAATATCAGGGTTCAAATATGCCTTTTAATAAGATTTTTCAGGTAGTAATGGGACAAATTAAGGTCCAACACTCACTACAGATATACAGGCTAACCAAGCAGCTCCCTTAGAAAGTCTTAAAAGTAAAAAGGGTAAAAAGAAAAGGATGCAATCAAAGGTGAATGAGAAATGTTAATATAGCTTTTCAAGGAAGTTCTAAAATATTCCTACAATATAGGATAAATTTCAAATCTGCCAATTAATATCAATTTAGAGGCCTATATAGATATAATTTCTTAAAAAGGCAAAATCTCATTTGTAAAAGTGAAGCAAGGAAATAAAGATTTCATCTGGCAAATAACTTCAATATATGACACTGAATGATCAGGATATTGGAATCGCAGTGTGGTCTCAAGGTGTGCAAGTTACTAAGAATGTGCATGCAGACCTGGAATATAAAGTTCATTTTCTAGTGCACGCACTAAACACTGCTGATAATATTGTAAAAACAGTCCAGTAACAGCTCAGTGTCTACTTTTTGGTTTTCATTAGTGTTAAAAGTGTCAATGTGCAAGAACCACTAAGTAAGCCCTTCAAGATGATGGCATTATATTAGGCACTCCACAGAAGTTAATCTCTGCCTTTAACAACTTTTGAGTGTAATTTGCAGTTTTCAAAATGGACAACTGTAAAAACTTTAGAGAAGTTCTCCTGGTTGTGTTCTTGATAATAATTTCATATGATCGGGTTTAGTCTGTTGGAGCTGTTGAGTCTCTGCTAAGGAAAACCAGTGTTACAGTATGGACACAGGAAACCATTGGCCAGCCTTGGGCATTGATGGGATCCTTGTGTAGGAAAGAGGTCTGTTAACTCTCACAGCCAGGGCTCAATGGTCAGGTGCAAAATCAATAATGGAGGCAGTTCTTGGAAATATGAAAGCTGGAAAAAGGTGGAGGTGTAGCACCAGGGAGGGATCTGGAAGGCTGATGGTATTGGCATTCTTAAGTTCACTACCTCCTCTTCAGGCCTGCTCCAGTTCCCTCGTTCTGAGATTCAAACCATAAATTTTAAGGGTGGTACAGGGTGCTTGAAGACGGCATTTAACCTTTCAGTAACAACAGCCTATCTAAAAATTGAAAGCAATGAGGTTTGCCAGTGATTGATATATAGTGTTCACACTTGGTTTTTCTGGCAGATGTTCAAGTGTCACATGTTCTGAGGAAAGCCTGGAGTCTGGACACAGCAATGACTTTTTAGTTTGTTTCTTTCAGCATATTGCAACAGATTTCAATTTATATGTACTAAAGTATGTGATTTTATCATCTAAAATGGTAGAATCTTCACAATATTGTATACTGGGGTAGGGTGTGAGCATGACACCTTTTGTTCTCCACAGAGATTCATTGGTCAACTCCTAACAAATCACCAAAAAAGTAATTGAAAGAAAATTAGACATACAAACTTTTTCTTATATAAAAGGATTTGGAGTTAACTTGCTGACATTTTCAATGATGACCAGTGACTGTGAGTAGTTGCTGCCTCAAAGGCATTTAAAGACACACACACACGCGTGTGCGCGTGCACACACACACACACACTCACTCACATGTAATCTGTTGCTTTAATATTAAGTGGGTTTTTGCCAAGAACAAGAAAGTAGTTGGTGTTGAAAACTCATGCTATCTTATTTATTTTTATTTATTTATTTTTTATTGCATTTTAGGTTTTGGGGTACATGTGAAGAACATACAATATTGTTGCATAGGTACACACGTGGCAGTGTAATTTGTTGCCTTCCTCCCCTTCACCTATATCTGCCATTTCTCCCCATGCTATGAGGGAGCTTTTCAATAACTGAAAAGCTACCTATTGAGTACTATGGTCTCTACCTGGGTGATGGGATTCATCATACCCTCAACTTCAGAGTCATGCAATATACCCATGTAAAAAACCTGCACATGTACCCTCTGAATCTAA